>LGRX02018287.1:0-16042 GCA_001247695.2 Cymbomonas tetramitiformis
CCCTGCACTTCCCCATCCCGCACCCGCCATGAGCTCTGCACTGTCATGTCCAGCGGCTGGCGCGCCTCCGCCCGTCTCCGCAACAAGGATCCACCAAGGGCCATCACACAAACCCTTTCCTCAAGGCCCGGTTGCCTGGACCTGTTGCGCTGTCACCCTGCCCACGCCGCGGGTTTGAGGGAGCAGTCTACAAATGTGTCGAGCTACAAAAACTACGCCGCACGTCGTCACCGTAAAAGCAAGAGACGCTCATTGCAGATCTGAGTCCTTGTGCCCCTACTTCCTGCCCAACCCGAGCTCGTCGGTGAGGATACCACACCAGTGCTAGGGGGGCTTATGTCTGGGAGGGCAACGAGGCACGTTCGGATGAGGGACGAGGGCGCGGGACGCGGGGAGAGTACCTTTGAAGAGCTGCAGGAAATGGGAGGGCTCCTTGCCCTGCGTGACGCGCACTTGCACCGGCGTGGACTCCTTGGCCTGGACCTGTGGGGGTGGGGCGCCCGCGTAACATCGGCTTATGCACGCACAGGGCTGTCTCCCCTTTCCCCTGCCGGAGACGCCAGCTGCGCCACTCCATCCAGGGCCATGCTGAGAGTCCAGCAGGACTTTCAAGATGCCTGCGGGCGTTCCAGGAGATGCGGCCGGAACGCTGCAGGGACCGTTAGATGGGCGCTGCAGGGACCGTTAGATGGCGCTGCAGGGACCGTTAGATAGGCGCTGCAGGGACCGTTAGATGGGCGCTATGTCGGGTGGTAGCATAGGTGGCAGCGACAGATGGCAAAACAAGAGAGTGCAGTGATATGTGGCCAAGCAAGATGCAGCAAAAGGGGCCGCGACTGGCAGATTGCGGATCACACCGAGGTGGACAGCATCGCTGACGCTGCCTTCTCATCCTGCGAGCTGTCCCGCCCTTGCCTGCCACGTGTCCCAGTTTCCGCCCACTCATCCTCTCAGCTCCCGCAGCTTCGGCTGCCGCGTGGCCAGCTGGCCGGCACCTGCCCACCAGGCGCTCTCCCTGTGCGGGCCCTCTTAGGCGGGGGGTAGAAGGCTGATGCAGGGGCCTTTGGCACGGCGGCCGTTTCCAGGCAGACGGCCGGTGCCGGCAGTGCGCGCCACTCCCGGCGGCGCCTGATGCCCCGGAAGCGCGGTGGATAGCGAGGTGACCGAGGAGCTCAGCGGGGGGCTGTAGCGGGCGCACCAAAAGTACACGATGGACTGCTCGCGGCCCTCCTTCATGTACACGTACAGCACGATGTAGGAGTCACCCGCGAAGAAGTGACCGTACTGCTCCGGCGCCACCGGCACCTGCGCGCTCCCCGGCCCATGCCGCATCCCCCTTCCGCCTGAGCCCGTCGCTGCGCGGCCTCGCGTGAGGGAAAGTGGGAACCGCGGTCCATCGTTGGATTCTCCGGGATCCAGATCGATGCCATCACGCCGTTCTTGAGACGAGCTCGCGGGCGTTTGTGGGCCGCGCGGCTGACTGCTTCAGGAGGGCCCGCCAGATGGCGTCGGATCAGCGGCCAGGAAGCGCACCTTCTCCATCTCTTCAATGCGCCAGATTGTGAGCTTGCCTGAGCCATCGTCCACCATCTGGGTTGGATCGATGCTCAACCGTCGTGTCAACGAGCTTGTCCGAATTTTGAGAGCTTCATTGGACGAGCTGACGGAGGGCGCCGCGCCCCCAATCTGCACCGTGCCCAGGCGCCACCAACCCTCAGCCCACACCCTGCCCCCTCGGTAGAGACCTGCCATGGAAGGCTCAATCCTCAACATAGTTCTTGACAGGTCAGCTTCAGGTTCACCGTGATTGTTGGAGCTTCAACAGCTGTAAAAGCCACAGACATGAGGAAACAAGTGGGCCGCACATGGAACATCCAGCGCCGCTTCGCGCACCTTTGGTACGAAGGGCTTGGTCCAATGGTGGAAGTGGGCTCGGAACACGGGAGGCTCCGTGCCCTCCTTGACCACCTGCACCGCCGTGCTTGCGGGCAGCCCGTGGCTCTTGATGAACTCCATCGAGGTGGGGATACCTGCGACCCTCTCCACCTCATTCGCCCTCAGCCAGTGCGGCTCCTACATCGCCTCTTCGCCTCTCCAATCCCGACATCAGCCTATCAGCCCCTGCACCTCCCACATCTCCTCTCAACCGAGGCCCCCAGCGTGTCCCTCTCCAGGCTCATGGGAACCCACGAATCACATCTCCTCACAGCCCACGCGGCCAGTGCCGCCCCACTGAGCCCGCAATGTCCCGGGATCAAAACCCGCCCGGCGCCGACCTAACACCCCCCCGCAGCGATATCGCCCAACCCATTCACCTTCTGCCCCAACCCTGAGTCAAACACAACCTTTCTTGCATGGAGATGCCCGTGTAGCATAGTGCATCGTGTGCATGGCTGGGCAAGGGCTGCTGATTGGACGCGGCAGCCTGCGAGGCAGAGAGCCACATTGAGAATGCTGAGAGAAGCGAGAGGAGAGGATCGCTTAAAGAGTCAACATCCCTCAGAGATTCATATATAACTCAAACAGCCGCCGCCGTCGCCGCCGATGCTGCTGCTGCGGTGGCGGCGGCGGCCTGAGCATGGTCTGAGCAGGTCCGGGGCGGGGCCAGGGCGGATGTGGGCCGCCCTTCACCTGCGCGGCGCTCTTCGGCGCTCGCCTGCTTGCCGATCCAGCAGTAGAGGCAGTTGCCGGCAATGAGGATGAAGGATTCCTCCGTTTCAAGCATAGCCTTGTCCAGGGGCCGCTTGGTCTCCTCGGTTACCGTCAGCGACCCCGTGGCGTCACTCACCTGTCCAGCCGCACCCTCCAGACTGTCTCAACTCAAGGCGGACCATTTCCTGGCCGATCCGGCGCCATTGCTGTCTCAGGGCTCTCCTATCTCGGAGATCCGTCCAAGAACCGTTCCACCTCAAAGCCTTCAATCGCCTAGAACCTCCGAGGTCCGAGCCTGCCCAGGATCATCCCCAGCTACAGGACTGGCTTTCTCCGCAAGAGCTCGGATGAGAGAACCTCCAACCTCGAGAAATCTACCAAAGTGATAGGAGGGCTGGGCCGTATACCAGCGCGTCCCGGCCACGCTTCTGGAGCTCGATGGGCAGCTTGGAGGCCCGGGGAGTGACGTGGAGTGATCATAGGGAGCAGGCGCTGCTGGGTGATGAGATAATGGGCGCGGGGGGAGGGGGCATTGTGTAGCATTTGGAGCGGCGATGCATTTCTGGCAGCGGCACAGAGGCAGGACAAAGCGGCGCTCCTCGTTATGGGGAGGCCAAGCCGGCGCCGCGACCATGGGGAGCTAGGAAGGTGAGGGGGGCAACCTTGTAGAGCTTGGGGGCAACGGCACCGGTCTCGTGCTCGTCGTCCGCGCCGGCCTCTTGCGCAGACTTGATGGCCACCCCGGGCTCCGCCCCGAGCGCCTTGTAGAAGCTCACGGCATCCTCGCTGGCCACGTCCTTCTCCTCCAGCGGGAAAAGCTGCCACAGTCCGAATGCCCCCCAGAATCTCAGGAGCATCATTGCCTAAAAAAGACCTGCTCTGCTCATGCGCACGGTGCACGGTTACACGGGCACACATGCTTCACAACGAGCTCGGGCCCTCGAGGGGCATGCGCAGCTCAGTGCTCGGCTCGGAGGCCTCGAGCGGGGGAAGGCGAGGGCACGCACTTTGGCCTTCGCGCCACGCATCTCGTCCTTGATCGCGAGGGAGATGTCCAGCGCCTTCGCCTTCTCGAAGCGCGAGGCATCCTTGCCGTTCCACTGCGGTGGTGCGCACCACCCCCCTCGCCCGCTGGTGAGCTCCCTTGGGGGGGGCGCCTACCACGCCGGCTCTCAGGGTGGAGGACAGCGACGCTTCAGGGCATTAGACACGCTGCGCACGGCCAGCTGATTAACCCCATGGATGAAAGAATCCGCCAGAAAGGTACCATGGGAGACACACTTAGAGGCGTGAGGAGCGCCCGAAGGCCCAAGCACCACATCGAGCAAACCATCACATCGAGCAAACCACCCCATCGAGCAAACCACCACATCGAGCAAATCACAACGAGAGCTTGCACCGTGTCCGAACACTCAAGCCAGGCCGCGCACAAGACACCACACTCTGAACCTGAGACGCGTCAACCGACGCTAGCCCACTACCATCCCAGCAGGTGCAGAAACAAGGCAGCGCAGAGCCAGGGAGCCACACACTGAACGGCATGAGGCCCGCTGACAAAAGCCAACCCACCATCATCCCAGCGGTTGTGAGAAGCATTCAAGAGCAGGGCGGGGCCGTGACAAGATACCACCGACACATACGCCTAAACCAATGCAGAGCGACATGGGTGGATGTACGTATGTACCAAACACTTCCAAACACGCGAGACTGCGCGCAACTGTACGCAACTCGATGCGGGCTGAATCCAAGCCGCCGCACACACAAGCACGCACCTCGGAGTCAAAAGGTTACCCCACGGGCAGCCGTTGGAGGAGCCCGAAGGTTCCCTTCCGTGGATTGGCGGTCGGCGGATCAGTCGATTGGCGGCCCGGCCACAGGCGCAGGGCAGCAGGCAGCCGGGGAGGTGCACATAGTGCGGCGGCACAACAGCACAGGCTGCGAGGGTGGCCTCCGTCCAACCTGGTAGATGCTGAGGCCGTTGTCAAGAATGAAGACGTCGCCGCTGTTCAAGGACTCCGCGGCGATGGGTACCTCGCTAACGCGCACGTTACGCCTCCCCTGCAGGACGCCCGATCCCATGGAGGTGCCTGACGTAAACTAAGCCGCCCACTGCTTTTAGAAGGAGAACAATCGAAAGTCTGAAGAGGGACAGCCTTCGACCCGCAGGGGAACCCACAGATGCGCATCTCAGTGTCGTGGTTCAAACTGAACAAACTGTCGACCAGGGACGGCCAGAAACGGCTGTTCGCGGCCTCGCTTAGCAGGGAAGGCCTCGCACACTTTTGGCAGCCCTATAGTCCCAGGCAGGCTATGTACCTAAACGCTTACTCGAGCGTGGACGGCACGGAACATCGTACCTGCGGCCATATGCTGACGCGGCAGACATCTGAGGCTTCAACAGGTGGAAGCAGGGGCGGTGGCGGGCACGCCTTACCTTGACGTGAAGCAGCCGTTTAGTATACTCTCCGCGCACCACCTGAAAAGGGCCACCCGCGATCACCGCCAGCAGGGCGTCATCAGTATCGACAGGGGGACATGACTCATGACTGGTGCGACCCAAGCGGGCTTGGAATAAAGGAACGCCGCCTCCCGCACTGAGCTCAGCTTGCAGCGCGCGGTCGCGCTGACGACCGCTTCGCGCGCCACGGCGCGCGCGCCCGCGATAGGACGAATCTTCTGCGCCCAGTTCAAAGAGTCTGAGCACGAGAAATGGATACTAGCTGACGCAATCTCGCGAGGGGCTGTTCTGAGCAGAACAACCCGCAGACAGGACCGGCCTGGCTCTCCGCCGGGCCGGTGAAGGCGGGGCACTGGTGTTGCCACCGGTCAGGCCGGTGAGAGGGCCGGCTTTTTGCCGGAGGAGGGGGCCGGCTGCTCACCTTCTTGAAGCCGCTCTCGACGCCACCTTGCAGGTACTGCACGCCGTTTTTGTACAGCTGTTCCCGGAAGCCGCCCACCAGCTCAGCCGGCCGCCCGGTGTCCATAGCTTGACCAGCATGGCGGTCTGTTCATCCCACCTCGCGCAGGGGGCGGCGTCGCCAGGCAGGAGACAGCTCTACCGCAGAATACAGCGGGGTGCGCGGTTAAGATGAGCGCTCGGGCACACACCTTTAAGAACTGGGGGGACTCCGAGCCTTGGACCTGCGTGTCCCAGAGCCGAACGGCATCACGCGAGGCGCTTATCACTTCGGTCGCCGCAACGCGTGCGAACTCGATAGCCAGAGGGCTGGGGGTGAGCCGGAGCAGCCTAAATATGGGATTCTACATTCGGACACATGAAGTGAAGCGATCGTCCTCGAACGCGTTCTCGCGCACGCGGCCTTCAGAGGGGATAGCTGGAAGGAGAGAATGAAAGCCAGTGCGAGTGTGCAGGTGCCCCGAATAGTACGCAGAGATGCCAGGAAAAAGCCAGCCGGGGTGCGGAAATAATAGCCTTGGATCTCTCAATCAGGGTTGCACGTGCGGATCGCAGCTTAAAAGCAACACACCTCTCGAAATTGCACCGGTTTGTCCCCGAGGTGCTGATCGAGCTCCACTGTCATCAGGGCGGCAGCGCCGGCCTCGTCCTTCAGTCGACAATCGGCACAGATATCAACTTGTTAGATACGCCGGTTGCAAGAAATCTTCGAAGAGCTACAAACAAGACAGATCTCGAAGAGAGCCGTGTCCAACATCGAGCAGGCGGTGCCGACAAGACAGTGGGGAAATAGCGTTCACCTGGGATGTTTCAGCACCAAGCCAGAAGTGAACGTTGTACTCGAGGCCTTTTCTTTCATTCTCATACGTGTGAAGAACGATGTAAGAGTCACCTAGTTGTCCCCACGGTCAGGATCGGTGTGAGAGCACAGCTTCTTTGGGCACGGATATTTTGCGGGGGCGTGCACTCAGGCTCGACACAAAGCATGAGCAGTAGTTTCCAGAACTTCATTTGAAATGATAACGCGATTTTCCCACACAAAAAAACCCAGGTGCAAAGAGACATACCGGTGTGAAACTTGCCCTCGGTTGAAGGGTCAGTGGGCACAGGCTGCAGCTTTTCGATTCGCCACGTCTCCAGTCCAGTCTTCTTACCAGCACTCTTAAAGGTCTCGGGAACAGTCATGACTTACCGAAAGTGGTGATTAGGAAAAGATTCGAAGGGTGGTGAGTATATAACCTCAAACGTGGATCAAGCGAAAGAAACAGACTCCACAGGAGTACAGATCAACACACGAGTGGCGACAGCGACAGTGTGAATTCAGTTAACTTGTTTCTCTCGATCACCTTTCACGCTACTTTAGGCGAAAGAATCATATCAATATCTTTGTATTTGTGACTCGTGACGACAGCGACATCCTATCTACGACACTCGACGACTCGAGTCGACCGATCATGGTGTCATGATGATGATCTCCAGTTCCTGACATCTCGTTCAGAGTTCTGCTCTTTCGTTTGCACTTCTCGGTTCTGTTCTCCCGTCCGTTCTGCTTCTCTCATCTCATCTCTGTCTGCCGATGGATGCTGAACCTGAGCGAACTGAGCGTGATCGCGATCGATTCAACGATTGCCGAAGGCCGAACCCTCTACGCCTGAGACGCCTCGCCTGAAGTTTTCCCGACTCGCGTCAGTCGAGTGCCACTCGCGTCGGACTGGCCATTGCATGCGATGGCCGTCGTGTGGGGTTTTTGCATTTTCGCTGGGGAATTCCTCGACCGCGCAATTTTTTGTGGTGTCGGGTTTCGCGATTTGTGGTGTCGAACACACAAACGACAGCAAAGAGCTCGACTCTTTCCGCGGTTTCTCACAGTTATTTTTCGAACTTCATGACGGTCTAGAAAATACGTTATATATATATATACTAATAACCAGCAACAGATCCACGCAGGCAGTGCCGGCACGCGTTCTTCCTGCGACGGCTGACGCCGGTGCCTTTGGCTGCCGGATCCTGGAGCCGAGCCTCTCTTCTTGTTGGTAACCAAAGGTGAACTTGCTGCAGAATGTCAGCCTTGGATCTGGATGAGCTTCGAGCGCTGGTGTGGTCATTCGCTCAAAGCGTGGACGAGAGTCAGCTTCCTTCCGCGCCAGGGCCTGGGCCCTCCTTGCCCAGCACGGATCTTGGTAGCCAGTCGAGTCTGCCGCAGGAGTGCGTCCTAACGCCCGCCAAAAGCGTTCCAGAGGTAGCGGTCTGGATTGCACCGAGTACCAGCACGGTGCGTCCACCGTATGAAGTCGCAGTACGGCTTCAGTTTGGCGTCACGTTGGCACGGTGTGGCCGGTTGGACTGTGCCGGCACCACTCATGTTTCCTTTGAACAGCCGACTAAGCACTGCGACTCGGCTCACATCTGCAGCATCATGCCAGCATCAGAAGTGGCAAATGGCCTTTTGCACCGGACTGCTGGAGCCGTCACTTCGCGAGTTCGGAGCAGGGTTTCTAACCTTGGCGCTTCGAGCGCACTTTCCCCCCTTCGGAGTCCAAGTCAGCGCCAAGCTTCACCGGAGCCCCTGTGTTGCGCTCAGGTAACCACGGACGTACGCGAGGAACCGCTGACGACTTGTACTCTACTTGCAGCGCGTGGTGAGCGAGAAAGCTTCCAGCTGCTTCTCCGACCTCAGGGTTCGACGCCCCCCGTCGCCGCTCCAGCGCCTCAAGTAAATACCTTACCACGCTCAGCGGCCAGGCGTACAGAATGTTGAGTGCCTCTCCGACGACCTTTTTGTTCGCCTGGCGCCAAGCTTCGCATGGCTCGCGGAGTACACGTCAGCGTCGACGGTCTCAGCGCATTACGCAACGGGCATCAAGTCGTCGGAATGTACACAGGACAGGGTGGGCGCGCTGCTGGCGAAGGCACGGCACGCATCGATACGCGTTCGCCCTCCGCGCGTCGGTGATCGGAGCCTCTCCCGCAGAGCTGGTGCCGCAGTGCCGCGGAGCTGGTGCCGCAGAGCCGCAGAGCTGGTGCCGCAGTGCCGCCGGCCTGTTGGCATCTCAGGGTACTCAAGCGATTCATTCGAAGCGCCTATCATATTATCATCCCATAATATGATATTATGCCAGGATTGCTGGGGTATTATGAGGCAATACGGCGCATGGGTGCATGCCGAGATGCCGCCACCGCCTGTCCTGGGCACCTGACGCTGCCTTTGCGCCGCTCAATGGGAGGAGCAGCGCGGGAGCACTTTGGGGACCTCGAATGAACGACCCTGCGGCGGTCAGGTCGAGATACTGCTGTTCACACTGCGGAAGCTCGTGGTCCAAAGCTGTTTGTTGTGCCTCTCAGGTCCTTGCGGTGAGGTGACCATCACGCCCTCAGATCTGGCCCTGCAAGGCACGCCCTCCCTCTCGACCCTCGCCCTATTTGCCCTCTTTTGCCCCTGCCCCACTTCCAACCTGGTTCTTCAAAGTTCATCCCTTAGCTTTTCACGGGCCGGAATGATGTTCAAGTGCACAAAGTTGAGCGAGGCGCGCCAGGACGCTCTCCGCTCTCCGAAACCCCAAAATCTGTTCTCTTTGCTCCCCTCGCACTGCCCCTCCCCCCGGCCCTCACTCTTGCCCCCCAGCACACGTCTCCACTTCTGCCTGCTTCTTCCCCCGCTACCTATCCCTCCACTGCGCTTTCACGCCTCACTTCTTCGTCTTCGTTTGACGTTCGTTTGACCAGGCTCGTTTGACGGACGTGTTGTGATACGCACGACAGGCCCTGAGGCGACGTCTGTGCAGCCTACCACCCTGACTGCAGGGCAAGAGATCAAGCTTCACAGTCTCGTAACAACCCTAACTCACCCCCCCCCCGGCCGCCCCTTCTAGAATTCCTTCACCTAAGCTCGGAGACTCTAGCCGGGCGTCTACCGGCAGCAGCTCCTCAGTTTCCGGGAGTCCGCCTTTAGAGGAGTTTGGTGTTTCCGCCAGCTAGGACCGAATTGGCATCCATCCACGTGCAGCGGGAGGTGGGTGTGGACATGAGGCATCGTTTTGTTCTCCGGTATATCGGACGGTGTTGTGTCTGTGCATTCCCACATGACATGACGCTCCTCAGGATCCTGTGATGACACCTGCGCAAAATCCCCACATGACATGACGCTCCTCAGGATCCTGTGATGACACCTGCGCAAAAGTTCCCCCCGAATTTGCGTGAACTCACCAAACGTTTATCTTCGTATTCAGGCACCCGTCAACATTGATGCCCTTCTATCATGCAGGCATTGGGCTGTTGGTGGGAGAAAGAGGCCTTCGTGTGGAGGCAGCGCACGGGGGGGCGAGTGCATGACGGACAACGTGGGGCGCAGGGGAAATGACAAGTCGGGATGTGGCATCTCTCGCTTGAGAGGTCGGATGGGTCGGTGCAAGAGACAGGTTCCCGTGAACGGTGTGCCGGATGCCCTGGTTCCGATGTCGCAACCGGCCTCGCTGCAGCTCTGCATGGGTGAGCTCCTCGGCTCTCCAACAGCGCGCGCGCCTTTAGTTCCCTCCTATTCGTCCGATCGGGCTGGTCAGTGTTCCGGGCGAGCACTCAGGGAGGGGCCGCACATCGAGGCGGCTTGGCGAGTCCACCAGAGTGCTCCTGCGGCATGGCGAATCACGGGGGACCTGATGCGGCGGTCTTCATGCTGGCACCGCCTCCGGCTTCAACGGGGATGTTGTTCGCTAAAGTGGCCCTGAGCGGCCAATCTGGAGAGTACATGCGAAAGCTGGAGTCCAAATGCACACGCTGCTCTGCGATTGGCTGAGGCTGTGTTGATCGCTACCCGGTCGTGTGAGTTCCAGGGAGCGGTGTGCGGCGTGTGGCAGTCGCAGGGCACCTTGTTCCAAGCCATCGCTGAGTGGCAGAGGTGCTGGCGGGTGTGCCGCATCGCAGGCAACACCTCTGCAGTATGGGTGTCGGTCTCGGTGCCCAGAGAGGCTTCCGCCGGCGACTACGTTGGGGTGAGCGTCCTCACGCCACTCCCCTGGGCCCCTCCCCTGGGCCCGCAGCCGGTGGCCCGCCGTCCCCACTTTTACGTGCGCTCCTGCAAACCCCGTAGCTAGCCGCAGTTGCAGTCTCTTCGAAAAAAACGTTCCGTAACCCCAATCAGATGTGCACACGACCGGGCACACACGCGTTCGGGCGGCTCGGAGAGGGAGGGTGGGAGCATGCTGGCAGACAATCATGGTGAAGAATAGCGGAGCGGGTATCGCCGGCGTGGACGCCGATCGACTCAGAGCCGGTAAGCCTCCCGGTGGCATGCGCCAATCCTCGGCGATCCTCGCCTAAGACTTGTGGCCTCTGACCTGCGTGCGTGCCTGGAGAGGGGCGTACACAAAGCACCAAGTGATGAAGAACGCGCAGGTTTGGTGAGGTGGGATGGGCGTGGCAGAGGGGGCGGGTGTGCCGGAGAGGCCTAGGGAGTAGAGGGGGCTCGGGTCACATTAGAAGTAGCTAATATTGTAACAGATGAAGACGGGGTTGTCGCACAAGGGGCTACGGATGCGGCGGAGGCGATAGAGCCCCACTGAGGGGTGGTAGAAGATGGGCGGCGATAGAGCGACAGTGAGGGTGGTAGAAGATGGGGCGATAGAGCCCCAGTGAGGGTGGTAGAAGATGGGAGCGATAGAGCCCCACTGAGGGGTGGTAGAAGATGGGCGGCGATAGAGCCCCAGTGAGGGGTGGTAGAAGATGGGAGGCGATAGAGCGTCACTGAGGGGTGGTAGAAGATGGGAGGCGATAGAGCCCCACTGAGGGGTGGTAGAAGATGGGCGGCGATAGAGCCACTGAGGTGGTAGAAGATGGGCGGCGATAGAGCGCCACTGAGGGGTGGTAGAAGATGGGCGGCGATAGAGCCCCACTGAGGGGTGGTAGAAGATGGGCGGGGCCAGGGCTCGACGAGAGCTGCGAGATGCTGGACCGTATGGAGCAGGCGGGTGAGGTCCTCTCGGGAGAGCATGCAGCGCGCCTCCGCCGCAAGCTGCAGGCGCTGCGTCTCGCTGCTGGGTCAGACCGGGATCCGAGTTCATGCTGGGGTGAGCGCCCGTGCGCCCGCCCGCCTCCTTCACGCTGCTCAGGGCGGGCCCGAGGCGTGCATGTGATGGGCTGCGCATGTCGCGGGTCGCAGCTCCAAGCAAGCGCGATGCTGCCGCCACCCGGCCACCAACCTGAGTGCCACACTTCGACCTGAGCATTGCTTACTTTCTGAGCATTGTTTACTTTTTTTACCAACCGTTTACTTTCTGAGGGCGTTTGTGGACACCCGTATGTGCATGCGTGTACACCGCCAATGCCGTGAGGCGGTGGCGCCCCATTTCAGAGGTCATCCAGGCATGCACGGACTTGCAATTGGCAGTCGAATCAGCCAATAGCAGTGATGACATCGACGCATGACAACACGTTCGGAATCATAATGTGGTTGAGGCATGCCAACTCCAGCCGTGCCGCTGTCTCCGGTGAAAGTCGCTGCCTCGACGTGGCGCACCGGGGCTGCTGTGTAGTAGAGGTGTGCGTGCAGGTGCGCCTCAGAGTGTGGGAGTTCACACTCCCCATGACTCCACGCTTGCCCTTCGTCGTGGGGGTCAGTGAGGAGGTGCGCCCTGCCGGAAGAGGCCCCTTTGACTATCAGCCCTTTAAGTGGGCATCCTTCAAATGGGCATCTTTCAAGAGGGCATCTTTCGAGGGGCATCTTTCAAGTGGGCATCTGTCAAGTGGGCATTCTTCAAATGGGCATATTTCAAGGGGGCATCTTTCAACTGGGCATTTTCAAGCGGCCATGCTGGCCTCTGCGGCTTCTCTAGCTCGTGCAAGGATTTCACCAGCGTTTCCACGTGTCTGCGAGGAGCTGGTAACGGGATTTGCATTTCGCATGGACCCACCGCAGATTTTTGTCAAGCGTTTTAATCTGAAGCCCGGGACAACTCGCTGGTGCGTCCGTGCGCCAGTTCACACCGCCTTCTGCTCTGACTCACTGTGCACGCGCCCTTAAATCCTGCGAGGTCTTCAGCCAATCAGCAACTGCGAGTGTACTGAAACGTGGCCTCGCACCAAATCGGTCGAGGATTGTTCGTCCGCCAGAATGGCTTCCAACGATGGTCCGATCTCCTTCCCTCGCATCTGCCTTGCCAGGGCCGGCTTTGGAGGATGCCACTTGCCCGCGGCGACATTATCGACCATCCATGGCTTGTGATGACAGCAACGAACGGACATCCGAGATTGAATGTGACTGCAAAAGTCGTACGCATCGCCGGCGGATGCGTCTCATCGCGTCGTTATATATTCTTGGCGGATGCGTCTCGTGACGTCGGTGTACATTCTTGGTGGATGCCTCTCGTGACGTCGGTGTGCATTCTTGGCGGATGTGTCTTGTCACGTCGGTGTACATTCATGGCTTCAAGTGTATGCAGGCGGCATAACACATCCTTCTTCATGAGGCAAACTGCCGCGCATACACAAATTAGCAAAAATAGCATGAAAGTTTTCATCATTCCAGTGGAAATATACGATGCATAAGAATCGCGCGCCTCGTGTACTACAGAGTTTCCTCGTGCTGTTGCTGCGTTACACGGCTGTAGGAGACGGTGCGAAGCACAGCCGGGAACGCGGCGAATTACAGAGCATTTAACAAACATGACTGGCAAGGGATGGCCCCGTCTGCTATCATCGTTGTGTACTTTTAGCGTGAAGGGTCTTTAGGTTATAAATGATAGAGTGCCCTTCACGACGTTCCTTCTGTACACCTATTTCGAATGTGGAACGGGGGTAATACGCGGGGATTACAATTTGCCGTGATCCTTTTCGACGTGTTTCCTGGGAAAGAATTGATAGTGAGAAATCGGCATCTAGGGAAGACAAGGTGAAATGCCGTCAAAGGGCGTATGCGCTTTGTATTTGAATTCACTTTGCATGGAATGCAAGAATGCGGATGGCAGGCGCCAGCCAGCGACGTTCCCATTTTTATTTGTGAAAGACGTGATGCACACTTTATTGCATGCTTTGCCGCAAATCCTGCGGCCGGATCGCATCGAGGCGACACCAACGCAAGCCAGCGAATGGCGGTCCTTGACACCTCGGAACTGATCGGTCAACAATGCTTTCGCCCCCACCACCCTTGTGCTACTTGCCTGCCTGCTCGGAGCACCTTCGGCAAGTCGCATGCATGGATGAGGCCCACGTGGAAGGGCAGGCTGAAGGACGCACTGCAGTATGCATCCGCCGGCTAAGAACCGGTCGCATTCTCGATTCATTATCGGTTATTCTGTTTGTGCTTATACAAATCATCCTGCTAGCTGCAAACCTACGACAGGCATGTGATGGATGGTGTGTATCATGATTCTACGGGTGTGCTTATCCTTGGACCGATCTCTTTGACAGCCAGCATCCAAGCCACCTGGCACAAAGCAAACATAAATCCGGATGTGCTATGTGCACACGCTGCGGGTGAGAGCATTCAGCGCGCTCTCCAGGACATTCCTGTAGTTTCTCCGGAGCTCCGTAAGCCCCGAGCCCCACTCAGCCGCTCGAGTGCTTCCAGAAGCCCGACCCTTGAAACCACCTCCCCAAAACCGGTCTACATCCGCCCTTCGAGCTGCCCGAGCCACCTTGCACTCACCAAACCTCCGTCGAGAGACCCCACGCCGTCCACCGAAAGCAGTGTGCGAGCATTGTGGCCGTCGCTCTTTCGCGGGTGTCTCGTGGATGAAGGGAGGCTTGGGAGGAGCTGCCACGTGCGACGTCCAACAGGGTCCGGTGATAGCCACGGGCGACGTCTTAACGGCGCCTAACTCGAGCATCGGGTTGTCTTGATGCATTGGGCAGTGATGGAAGAGGAGGCGCAATGAACGCACCGGGCGGCTGTCACTGTCTTGACACGCGGCGCGCTGGGGGAGGGGGTCGCGGAGGCAGGCGCTCGGCCTTGGAGGCTCACTTGCAGTGGCTGCTGCCTTACCGGGTGTGCGCGCCCTCCCCTGGTGCACGGCGAGGAGTGGCGGTTGCCTTTTCAACCAATCAGCGTTCGCCAGCACTGCGAGTCAGAATTTGGGGCACTGGCCTAACAAGAGCTATAGATAGCAGCGGAGGGGCGGTTGCCTTTTCAACCAATCAGCGTTCGCCAGCACTGCGAGTCAGAATTTGGGGCACTGGCCTAACAAGAGCTATAGATAGCAGCGGAGGGGCGGTTGCCTTTTCAACCAATCAGCGTTCGCCAGCACTGCGAGTCAGAATTTGGGGCACTGGCCTAACAAGAGCTATAGATAGCAGCGGGAGGGGCGGATGCCTTTTCAACCAATCAGCGTTCGCCAGCACTGCGCAGTCAGAATTTGGGGCACTGGCCTAACAAGAGCTATAGATAGCAGCGGAGGGGCGGTTGCCTTTTCAACCAATCAGCGTTCGCCAGCACTGCGAGTCAGAATTTGGGGCACTGGCCTAACAAGAGCTATAGATAGCAGCGGAGGGGCGGTTGCCTTTTCAACCAATCAGCGTTCGCCAGCACTGCGAGTCAGAATTTGGGGCACTGGCCTAACAAGAGCTATAGATAGCAGCGGAGGGGCGGTTGCCTTTTCAACCAATCAGCGTTCTCGCCAGCACTGCGAGTCAGAATTTGGGGCACTGGCCTAACAAGAGCTATAGATAGCAGCGGAGGGGGCGGATGCCTTTTCAACCAATCAGCGTTCGCCAGCACTGCGAGTCAGAATTTGGGGCACTGGCCTAACAAGAGCTATAGATAGCAGCGGAGGGGCGGTTGCCTTTTCAACCAATCAGCGTTCGCCAGCACTGCGCAGTCAGAATTTGGGGCACTGGCCTATCAAGAGCTATAGATAGCAGCGGAGGGGCGGTTGCTTTTCAACCAATCAGCGTTTGCCAGCACTCGAGTCAGAATTTGGGGCACTGGCCTAACAAGAGCTATAGATAGCAGCGGAGGGCGGTTGCCTTTTCAACCAATCAGCGTTCGCCAGCACTGCGAGTCAGAATTTGGGGCACTGGCCTAACAAGAGCTATAGATAGCAGCGGAGGGGCGGTTGCCTTTTCAACCAATCAGCGTTTGCCAGCACTGCGAGTCAGAATTTGGGGCACTGGCCTAACAAGAGCTATAGATAGCAGCGGAGGGGAGGGTGAGCGGAGGGTGAGCAACCATGCGAATGGAATGGACACAACGTTGGGGGATCTCCCCAGTGCTCCGCCCAGCGCAATCACGGCGGTGTGATTTCCCATGGGGTCGCCCGCTAACTCCGTGGTAGGGGGGCGCAGGTGAGCCCGTATTTCTGTCAGTGGGGTGCTAGGCACGGCGACGGGGAGTACATGGTGAACATTGCCCTCCCTCCCGGCTCGCCCCCGCGCCCCCCTCAGACTGGGAGGCGCCCACGAGCTCGAGGCTTGAAGCGCGCTCTAGCGGGCGTCCTCTCCCAAGCACCGCATGCGGCACAGTGGCCAAGCGTCTGCTCGGCAGTGTGA
>LGRX02018287.1:18568-45480 GCA_001247695.2 Cymbomonas tetramitiformis
GCTGTGAGCAAAGCGGCCGAGTAGTAAGCAAAAGTGATCGGTGGCTGTGAGCAGCGGCCGAGTAGTGGCAAAAGTGATCGGCGGCGGGCGCTCAGAAGCGGAGGGCCGGCCTCTCCCTTGGCGTAGCATACAATAACGGGTCGGGGATTGGTTATGCGCTCGTGAGCGCAGGCTGGCCGCCTTTGCCGTGCCGTACATTCCAGCCGGCTCACCTGGTGCGTTGCCTGGCGGCCATCCCGTGACCCGCCACAAACTCGGGCGCCTCTCTTCCTCAAGCTCCACTCTCCCTAATCCTTATATGCCTGAGCACGCCTTCACCCCCACCCGTGCATGTGTAGCACCCCCCCTCCGTATTTTTGTCCGCCTTGCACCGGTTGCAGGCACGGCCTGGGCACTCTTCGCTGCACGTTGACGACCTGGTCTTCTCGGCGGCGCTGCTCCGCTGCAGATCCGCTGCGACCAAGAGGGGGTGCTTTGTAGGCCCGCGCAGGGGGTATGCTGAAGAAGCCTTTATGAAATGAGACATGATAAAGATATACAAAGTATTTATTTATCAAAGGCACAAATGGGTATTATGCAGACAAATTATTATGGTAAAACCAATCTGCAAATTCAATACAAGCCGGTGGAGATGTTGTGTTAGAAAATGTGTTTCCTAGCCTACGAACAATGCATCTGAACGTCCAAAAAGTTATTTATGCCTTGAAAATTCCTTAGTGAGCGGTTCTACCTTCTTCCTATCTAAGGCAAGACATGCGATGAGGCCTACCACAAGAAAAGCGCCTAGTAATCACCGGCCGGTTCTTGCTCGGTCGCATTCTGGTTAAATCAATGTCAATTTCGCCTGCATACGAAAAACAAGCAAAGTAAAGCCAAACACACAATTGTACAACAAACAAGTATTAAGCACATAAGTAATAATTTTAGACCTTCAAAACTATTATTAGTATACTAGAGTCCTATGTCTAAAGGCTTTTATGTTCAAAATTAGTACAGCCAGGTGACAATGCCTCTCCTAAATATTGAAATTACAACTAAAACACCGCCAAAGTTGTGGGAAACCATTCGATAGATTGGCCATTTTGATAAAAGTCATAGTGAGACCAACACGAACTTGAGCAAAAAACAGTGAAATAAGCTCAGCAGAGTTTTGAGCAATCAGATGTGAAACCTTGGAAGTGCCAACACACGCAGGGCGCACAGCATTAACTGAACTAAAGAAAGTTCGCACCTTTCTTGAATGGAAAATCAAGTTTTAAAGCAAGTTTTGATTTTCCACTGTCAATGGGATGGAGGGGTCTGTGGGTGGATTATGACAGATCCGGGAGAGCTGGGGAGGCTGGAGGAGTGGAAGCAAATTGTGGGGCCGAAGCCGGATGCCGAAGAGTGGCAGGAGGAGCAGCATCACTGCCAACACGCATACATGTACTTATGTACGGATCGAGTGCTCCGCGCCACCCCGTTCTCCTTTTTGCTGCAGAGATGCACTGTCCGTAGCTCCGCCCTGCGCGGTAATGAGGCCCATGCTGTGTAGCTCCGCCCTGCGCGGTGCTGAGGCCCACGCTGTGTAGCTCCGCCCTGCGCGGTGCTGAGGCCCACGCTGCGTAGCCCGCTCTGCGCGGTGCTGAGGCCCACGCTGCGTAGCTCCGCTCTGAGCGGTGCTGAGGCCCACGCTGCGTAGCTCCGCTCTGCGCGGTGCTGAGGCCCTCGCTGCGTAGCTCCGCCCTGCGCGGTGCTGAGGCCCACGCTGCGTGGCTCCGCTCTGCGCGGTGCTGAGGCCCACGCTGCGTAGCTCCGCCCTGCGCGGTGCTGAGGCCCACGCTGCGTAGCTCCGCCCTGCGCGGTGCTGAGGCCCATCTTTCGCGTGCTCAGGGGACGAGCCCGTGCGGCAAGCACAGTACGCCCGACTCCGAGGTATGATCAGTGCACTTCCTCCTCGTTCGCACATGTGTAGGTGATGGACGTTGAGGTCATACGTCGCACTGTCCACATCCACGCGGGCTCTGATCTGTCCGATTGTTTAGAAGGATGACAGATCGCCCCCCTTCGGAGAAATCCTGGTAATATGTTAAGTATGGAAACCTGGTAATATGTTAAGGTTGGAAACCCGGTAATATGTTAAGTATGGAAACCCGGTAATACGTTAAGTATGGAAACCCGGTAATATGTTAAGTGTGGAAAACCGGAGGCGCTCCACAGGGGCCTCCTACAACCAACCAAAGGGCATTTTGGTACATTGCTCGGTGGGTTGAGATTGTCCACCTTGCCTAGTGTGTCAAGCGGGTGCTTCAACGGGGGGTGAAGGCCTTAATGAGGGGCTGATGAGAGGTTTGGGGAGAGGGACGATGAGAGAGATGCTTCAAGGGACTTGTGTTGTGGAAGACGTGCGGACGGGATACTTGAGGGGATGCATGAAATGGGGGAGGGGGTGTGGCGGGGGTGCGCGTGGGCAGACTGGGCAGAAAAAGTCCATGCAGTCTTGCCAAACATGCGAGTTTTGACAACCTACTTCTGCGGACTCGAGGTGAACTGCCGCTCGGCCCGGAGTCACTCGGTTGCCCAAAGCGCGACCGGCCATACGCACCCGGGCATGCCTGGCATGGCACTCCCCGGCGGCCGCCTGCCTCCCCTCGCCTTAACCAGTCAGTGATTACCATCCTCAGCTCTGCAGTGACGGCACGATGCCACGTGGTGCGCTGACCCCCTTCTAGGCTCCCTGCAGTCGACGGGCTTTCGGCGGTATGACCGCAGGACGGGCCGCACGCAAAGGGAAGCATGCCCGCCCTTTTGGCGGTGCCGGAGCAGCTCCGGCCGGCGACGCAGATTTTCTGCACCAGCCACTGGGCCCTGGGAGGAGACCCGCGGAATGCGGACGCCATCTTCAGCAGGCTGCAGGTGCCCCCCCCGCGCTGCGCTCGCTCCCCCCTCTGGCGTCACCGACCGTCTCAAGAGCCCCGGAACGCGTGGGGGTGGTTACAAGGCTGGAACGAGCGGCCGCGTGGCAAAAGTGGGAGGCTGCGCCAGCGGCTGTGCCTTCGGGGCTGTCCGTGCAGCATGTGT
This sequence comes from Cymbomonas tetramitiformis, assembly GCA_001247695.2. NCBI lineage: Eukaryota > Viridiplantae > Chlorophyta > Pyramimonadophyceae > Pyramimonadales > Pyramimonadaceae > Cymbomonas > Cymbomonas tetramitiformis. Next base: position 21,629 of record LGRX02018287.1, read on the forward strand.
AAGTCGGTCTGGGCATCGATCGTCGCGAGATTCGAGCAGGCGTTTTGTTGGTGCGCTGCACCAGCTATCAGATGCGTTGAAATGGACAGCTCAGATTCGACCCTCTGCTGTGACTGCTGCCAAAGTGGAGGAAGGTGGTTGATACGCGGGACTTGGGCGGCGGGAGGTGGGGGTGTAGGGGAAGGAGGAGTGGTGGGGGTATTGATACACGGGGACTTCGGCGGCGGGAGGTGGGGTGCAGGGGAAGGAGGAATGGTGGGGGTACGTCTGCATGGGCCCTGGGCATCCAGAGCCGAACGTGCATCTGGACATGGCCGGCGCACAGCAGCGGGCAGTGTTGTGGCGCGCCTGGGCGGAGGGCTGCCAGGTCCCCATCCCCGCTCTCCTCTCACCTGACTCCGCGATGTTGAGTGCCGCCAGCACGTGGGGTAAAGCTCCCTGGCATGAATCGCGGCCGGACACGGGCTGCAGCCCACGCCGTGCAATCTCCACTCGCCGCGTGGATACCCTTTTCGCCCTCGAAGACCCCCCCCTCCCCAGGGACCTCGAGTGGCAACACTAGGTTGGATTCGTCATTTCCAAGGCCCACGTGGAGCAGTGCAGCTCAGCGGCCTCTTGCACCCTCCTGCGCGGCGTGTGCGTGCTAATCGGACGGCGGGCAAAGCCGCATCACGGCAAGCCGCAGGGAACATCGCTTGCTTCGATGATACGCGGCGTGCTAATCGGACGGCGGGCAAAGCCGCATCACGGCAAGCCGCAGGGAACATCGCTTGCTTCGATGATACGCGGCGTGCGGTCGATTGAAGAATTCCGATAGAGTAGCAAGCCCGCAGCCCAACAAGAAATCTGATTGCAGCATATTCCTCGCATCCCAGAAAAGAATCTAAGAGTGATGGACTACCTGGCTTCGGTCTTCCCCCTTTCTCTCAAGACGGTGGCCGAGGTCGCGAAGCCTCCTCGAAGTTGCTTTGGCTGTGGTTGAGATGTGGAAGTCCGCAGAGCGATAGCCGCTCCTTAGGATAATCAACTTCTACTTAGTGTGCATACTCATGCATAACATTAGTTGAATGTGTACGAACTCACACACACACACACACACACACACACAGTTGAATCATATAAATCTGAAAAAGTGTTTTGTGAGTTACAGTCAGTGCTTTATATCACACAGGTGTGTTCTCTGTCTAAGCTTACTGTTACTCAGTCATAGCTTCTACTGTACTCGTACTTGTACTCTTGTGTTCTGTGACAGATACTGTGTACATTTTGAATTGATCTTCTGTCTCTTGCAGACTCATTGTCATCATTGCTCTGTCTACATATACACATGGTATTGTACTCTGTCAGCACAGTCATACTGTCATACCATCATACCGTCATACTGTCATACTGTCATACAGTCAGAATTTGTACTTTTGGCCTCTCTGTGATTAACACTGCATGAGAGTTTACTGTTTTCCTACTCCTCCTTACTCATGCTCTTCGAAAATATCGCAACACCACAGCACTGAGTACCCGAAAACGTTCCAAAGCCAGGCTTTTGGTAAAGAAGTCTGCCAAATTCTCCTGCGTAGGCACTTTTGCAATAACAATTCTGCCCAGCTCTACCAACTTTGCCACATACCGATTTCTCACTGCCACATGACGTGTCGCTGCATTGTTCAGAACATTCTCTGCCTGTGCCACCGAGGCATGATTGTCTCCATGAATTGTAACAGGCTGCTTGACAGGTGAAAACTCAGTCAGCAGATTCACAACATACTCAACGTCCCGTGCACATTCTGACAACGCTATCAATTCTGCCTCTGCTGTGCTGACCGCAACTGTCTTCTGCAATTTTGACGAATACATGACAGTACTTCCATTCAGTCGCACCAGTGAACCTGTAACAGAGCGTCTGGTCACTTTGTCTGCTGCGTGGTCTGCATCTGCATAAGCTGTTACTATCAATTCAGCAGTCAGTGACGTTGGCGAACTGCACTGCATAGTCAAGCAAACATGAATAGTTCCCTTCAAATATCTCAGCACACGCTTCAAATGCTGCCAATGCTCCTGCCCGTAGCAGTGAGAGAACCTGGCCAAATAACAGACCGCTGTCAAAATATCAGGCCGTGAGCAACGTGCCAGCCACATCAATTCCATCACCAGATTAACATAGGGAAGCTTCTCCAACTTCTCCTCCGAGTCCACAGGCATCAGAGACAGTCTGGGCTCCATTGGTGTCATACACGGATTACAGTCCTGCATAGAGTACCTCTCCAGCATGCGCTGTATCAGCCCAACCTGACTGATTTGACACTCCCTGACCAGACCATAGTCACTGAAAGTCATACTCATGCCCAGCAACTCCACCAGTGGTCCTTTGTCCTTACTAGGCCATTTCGCACTGAATGCTCTGAAGAATTCCACCTTCCACTCCACTGAAGAAGTGAATACAGTGTAGTCGTCCACGTGCACATACACAAATACCACCAGTGTACCAGGCTGCCAGATGTAAAACAGACACGGGTCAATGTTGGACACCCGTATCCTGTGGTCATAAGCAAGCAGAAACTCCTTGCTCGTCTTGTACCAGATGCGCGGTGCCTGCTTCAACCCGTACACACTCTTCTGCAGAATTCCATACCTCACTCCTCGAACTGTCCGTGCATTAGGCCAACTGACATACAGAGGAACGTCCACGTCCAGCTCACCATTCAGAAAGCACGTGATAACGTCCAAGGCAAAGGCCGATAGTCCCAACACCAAACTGAGCTGAATAAGAATTCTCAAGGTTGACAGCTGAGTACACGGTGCATACACGTCTTCATAGTGCACCCCATGCTGCTGACCATTGCCGCATACCACCCACCTGGTCTTCCTCTCGGTCAGCTCCCCTGCAGAGTCCAACTTCGCCGTGTACACAGCCACCATGCGCATGACCTTCTCACCAGCAGGTACCGTCTCCACCGGCAAGATTGCTTTCTTCACGTCGATGAGAGCGCACTCCTCCTTGTGGTCCGACTCCTGCCACTGCACTGAGTCTGGTCCATTCACCAACTGAACCCATCCTTTCGGCTCCGTCACTCCCACTGGCAACCCCATCACTTTCTCCTCCTAAGCCACCAGAGCAACATGACGGGTCTCAAACCTCACGCGGGCCTCACCCACATCAATTGCAGAGCCCCTCACTCCAGCATGACGCTCTAATATCACCTGGTACGGCAACACATGATCCTCCCGTGCCGTAGCACACACCACTGCTGCCTCCCATTCACCTCCTCCTGACCGCTGCACGGTCACCTTCTCAAACAACGGATAGAATGAGTTCACTGTCCACTGCGCACAATACTCAAAAAGCAACGCAAGATGCTCCACCCGTGCTTCCAGAAACGCACTCACCGGCGTCCAAAATGATCCACCACCAGCACGGTTCAACTTCACTACACCAGTGAACTCATCACCCTTCTGTACCACGTAGGCACGCAGATCCAGTATAATTGTCGCTGTCCCCACAAAGGCTGAAACGAAGTTTCCATCGAGAGACTCACAGTCATATAACGACCTCAACGGTGTCAGCATAGAGGGATCCCAAGACATCACCAGCTGTCCATACTTATCAACGCGCTCGTCGAACCGAACCATCCCACTTCTGACCACCTTCTCCTTGTCTGGGCTGTACAGCAGATAAGCCGTTGATCGCTCCTCGTGTCCCACGTAGATCAAAGGAGTAGCCCGATCAGCCAGTTTCGAGCGCAAGCTAGCGTCAATGAACGCATAAGCTCGACACCCAAACACACGCAGTACGGACAGATCGTACTTCTGGTTCAGCACCTGCAAACTAGACTTCATGCCCAGCCGAGCCTTGCAAAGTCGATTGATCAGATACACAGCGTGTCTCATAGCCAAAGGCCACATAGTCGCAGGCAAACCAGCTGTCGCCAGCATAGCTCTAGCCTTCGTCTGCAGAAACTTGTTCATAGTCTCCGCCCTGGCATTGTTCTCATGTAAGTACGGTGACGTTGTCCTCTGCACGATGGCATTGTCCTCACAGTACTGCTTCGCCTTCCCAGACACGATGGTCGAGTCATTGTCCGAGTGCAATACCAGCACGTCCAGGTCGTACACCACCTGTTCAACACGAGTCTCCTCCTCAAGGAACACTCGGCCAGTCGCCTTCACCATCTTACGGTAGTCCTCCAGAGCGTCCACATACTCCAACTTCTGCTTCCAGACATAGAAATGACACACGTTTGAGTAGTCATCCACGTGAATAGTGTACCCACGATAACCTTTGGTAGACGTTACGAACGGTCCGCCATGATCGGTGAAAGTCAACTGCCCCATTTTGACAGACGCCTGCCTCTTCTCCACCACCTTCCGTACAGACTTCGGGACCCTTCCCCTATCTGTCGTCTGTGATGGCCTCTTCGGTGCCGCCACCTGGCACGCCATGCAATTCACAGAACAGCTCAGCACATTGCTACTCCTCAACTCCTCAAAGTTCACACCGAGGTCCAACCCCTGCAGGTCCATGACCTCAACATGCTTGTCACAGGTGTGACCAAGCCTGATGTGCGCAACAAATTTTGCGTCCACCCTCGGGACCACAAACTGATCAAGATACAGTACGACCACAGGCCACGGGGTCCCTTGAATGAACACACGACCAGGCTCCGACTCCACCAGCTCAGAGACATTGTAACAGAGACGTGGTCAGTCCTCGCAGAGAATATCACACTGCCCTTCGAGTAGATGTGCAACTCCTCAAATTTTGTTGTCAAACTCCACCAGGCAGCGTTTGGCTTGTACGGCAACACGAGCAGAAACTTCGTGTTCACAGGGTCCTTCGGAAGGTCCATGAGGACCTTCATCAGCAGTCTCTCAATGAAGGCGTCGTCGTACGGCGGATTGCCCCAGAAACTGCGTCCCGTCAGACAGTGAAGAACGACCGAGTTCACCAGGGAATAGTACTCGTTCACCTGTCGATTGTGCTCGTCAGCACATATATCTAGATGAAAAGGCCCCTTCTCCTCATTCCACTTCTTGAACTCGGTGAACTTCCAGTTAAACTTGTCCCTCACCGGACAGTTCTCCTTCTCGTCGCACTCCACCCCCGGCAGCGCAGCCTCCACGATGACCTCAGGTAAGACATACACGTTCCCCTTTCTGCACACGTCGTACTCGCACAAGTTCTCCTTATCCCGTAGTACACGGTCTCCAAACTGAGCATACAGACCAAACTTGTCCTCCAGACTCACCGCAGATACCAGATTGAAAGGCGACTCCGGCACGTACTGCGCCTCCACCTTCAGCACGTCAGCCTTCTTCGTCAGTCGATTTCACAAGGTAATACTTCCTCGGCCTCCTCCTCGAGACGTGGTCACCTCACCAGCCATGACCTTGAACGACACGGCTGCTGACGCATTCACCTGTGCACCGTCAAACATAGACAAGTCATTAAAAATAGACTTCGTCGCCATACTGTCAAAGTACAGTTCTCTGTCCGAGTCCACCACAGTCATTGCACACAGGTCTCCTCCTGGAGCCTGTACCGAGTCCTCGTAGTACTCATTCTGCACTTGTGCGTCGTCCTCCTTGTCGCGATTGAACACACCGTACACCCAGGTGTCCTCCAACACCTCGCCTGTGTAAACCACCTTCTGGTCTGCCACAGTAGCAACCACGGGACAGGCTACATGAACTTCCTCGTGATTCTCCAAGCTCCACAGCTCCCCCGCAGAAACCTCTGTACGACGCGGCCGCGCGGAACTGGATGAAGTCGCCGCCTCCACCGTCGCTGCTGCTGCGTCAGGTGCCTTCTTCGCTGCGATTTTCTTGAGCCTTCGCGCATAGTTCTCACGAACCGCCCTCTCCTTAGCAGGATTAAGCTTGATGAACTCCTCCATACCCTCCGGGTTCACTATCCAGCATTTTTCGGCAGAGTGGACGCCAGAGCACGTAGGACATATCAGTTTCTTCCCGTCATGAACTTTCTTCTCCTCGCTCTGCCTCCGTCTGTCCGCAACCAGTGCTCTCGCAACAGCAACAGTCTCGCCGTCCACAGTAGCCCCCACTATACTCGACGAAGAAACCAAAGATTGCTGCACCACGTTAACGCAAAAATACTCAGACCTCTGTACGAACATATCAAAAGAAGGACGACGTTCCTTACTCATATCAGCAACCACTTGCGAATACTCAATAGGCATAGCAGCCACAGCCATTGCAGTCACCAGCACCTCCACAGTTGTAGGGTCAAGCCTCGCGCCGCCGTAGTTGGCCACAGAGCTCATTACGTCCCCAAAGTACCCCAGCTGCTTCACCGGGTCCTCGTTCACGTTCACGGTCAGCTTGCACAGCTTCTTCATTGAACCCGCGAGTTGCCCAAACAGCTGCGGCTCCACTCTGCACTTCAACTTCCTGAACGCCTTCAAACCGTCATTGCCACAACGTCGTACCACGTCAAAGGCGTCCCCAGCTGTCACCTGCTTCAAAATTGCTGATAAAACAGTACTTGCCACACTGGCAGAACCAGGCACAGTAATGAAGCTGTCGCCGTCTGCAAAGTCTTCGTCCTCCGCGTCGTTGTCACCGTACTCAGCCCGTGATGAAGGCCTACCTCCCGCCCGTGATGAAGGCTTTTCCTCTGCAGTCGATTTGCTGTAACCACCCGTTTTAGGAGTAAACGAGTTCGGTCCTCTGATATCTGCTATATCTGAGACTGAATAGTCACACACCAGTTCTAGCAAGTCAGGATAAAACGTCACTGCTGACTCCAACTGTGTCTTGAACTGAACCCAGGATTCATACTGATTCCTTTCAGTTCGTCCCGTGTACTTCGTCGTACCCAATAACTTCACCACGCACTGAACTGTCTTCTGTGCGTTGGCAGGGCTAATGACACCCAACTCAGCTTCTTCATGATCTGATGTTTTCTCAGGCTCTTTCTTCTCGGCACTCAACACCTTAATTGTCTCTGCCATTGTCTTCATAAAAGCAGCCTGCTGCTCTACCAAGTCCTGAAGCTGTGATTCCCGCGTGGGATACTTCCGTTCTGAAACTGGCACCCCCGCGTCAGTCATGACGACTGTCTCTAAACTACCTCAGACCTATACCAGGCCCATAACCTAGGATAATTAACTTCTACTTAGTTTGCATACTCATGCATAACATTAGTTGAATGTGTACGAACTCACGCACACACACACACACACACACAGTTGAATCATATAAATCTGAAAAAGTGTTTTGTGAGTTACAGTCAGTGCTTTATATCACACAGGTGTGTTCTCTGTCTAAGCTTACTGTTACTCAGTCATAGCTTCTACTGTACTCGTACTTGTACTCTTGTGTTCTGTGACAGATACTGTGTACATTTTGAATTGATCTTCTGTCTCTTGCAGACTCATTGTCATCATTGTTCTGTCTACATATACACATGGTATTGTACTCTGTCAGCACAGTCATACAATCATACAGTCATACTGTCATACAGTCAGAATTTGTACTTTTGGCCTCTCTGTGATTAACACTGCATGAGAGTTTACTGTTTTCCTACTCCTGGGCACGAAGCCGCGATGACGACGTGCGGATGGGGCCGTCCACAGGGGTACCTTTATTGGGGTGCAAATTGCTACGACACCGGAGCTTCCGAGCCAGCCGCACCGGTGTGCTAGCGCTTGCCCCGGCCTGAGCACTTTGCAACCCTTGCCGCCTATGGCACCCCGAAGGCGGTACCTGGGCGGGTCTCGGAGGGCTTGCCACCGGGAAAAAGTGACCAGATTTAGCGGCGACTCCACCCTCTGCAAGCACCCGAAGGGGAGGAGTGCGCCTCCACACTATAGAAGTCAAAAGCGCCTGTGGAGGCCTGTGGAGGCGCGGGGATCGTGCAAGAGAAGACGATTTCCGGAGCTCGGCGGTCCTGCTCGGCAAGGTGGCAGGGACGATTTTGCGGGGGCCAAGGGGGTGCTTGGTGCGTGATTTGGACTGAAGCAAATTGTTTAGGTGGGCATTAGTGCGGGCGCCCTCCGAGACTCGGTCCGCAGGTTGACTTTGGCCTTGGCCCGCGCACCGAGCTTCTGATGGGTGCATGCCACGTGGCTCCCTGGCAGGTGGGCTTTCGTGAGGGGCTGCCCGCTGGAGATGGTGTCTTGTTTTACCCAGGCACGCCCCTGCCGCATGCGCTCGTGCTGCACCTTCGCTTTTGCGCCCGGCACGCGGACCGGCGGTTCGTATTACCCTCTTTCCCTGTATCCTCGCTTGAAACCCGGGAGTCGCATTGCAAGGCTGCAATCGGATTTGCCAAAAACGGCTAAATCGCATCGCAGATCGTGTTGCGTCAGGTCCTATTCTCCATAACCCCCCTGCCAGCTGTTCCATTGCGATTCATGTAGAGCAGCACGGGGAGATGGTGGTCTGAGGGGGAGGTGTCGCAAGACTTTCAAGGACCCCCCGGTGATCCACCTGAGGAGAAATGGGGCGGATGCGTGCAGGGGAAGCATTCGGACTGCCACAAGCCGTCCCGGGGGCTCCAGCACAGCCGGTGGCATCGGTCCGCCTGGAGCGCCTGCTAGCTGGATTGCAGGTCCGCCACTCCCCCCTCCCGTTCACACTCTTCCCTCCCGTTCACACTCCCCCCTCCCGTTGATGCAGCATGGCCCTGTGCCAGGTACTCGCATTCGAAAAAAAGCAGAACTTCCTTTGGACCTGATCGAATCGTTTTGCCAAGGGCATCACCGCACAGCTTCCGCTGAAAAGAGGCCTAGGAAGGGAGGTCCTTGCATGCCCCCCTAACCACTGAGCCAATCTGCCTGCCGTGTTGTTCACCACAACGTATGTAACGGTGCACACCATCTCCTCGAGAAGCGCCAGCTCGGAGCACAACGACTCAGCCCCACCACGGCCGGCAGCGCCACTCTCGAAGAACAATCCCTTGACTTTGTTTTTGAGTGAAACCCCAGACTTCGGAAGTTGCAACTTCGAAGAATTGCAACCGTCCCTTGTAGTAGGAGGAGGATTCGCTGTAGCCGCGCCCAGCTCCACGCTGCCATGCAAGGCGAGATGTGTTGGATGCATCATTCGGGCATTTGGGCAAATGTGCCGAGGATGTCACGGCTAAGATCCTGTGTTTCAGAAACGATTTGGTACAGGTTGGGACGATGTCGAATGTTTAGTGAGATGACATGTCTGTGGCGTATGACTGCTGACATGCAGTAGCGCCACATGACATGCGGAGCTTCCCCTGACGGTGTGCACGTCCGGGAGCAGGATTTCGAATACCTTGAAGCCTACTCCGACCGCTTCGGACGAGGCGCGGCGGAGCGGCTGCTGAGCCAGGGCGCCGCTGTGTATGCGCGCCCTTCCCAATTCACAACCACTTTTGCAAACATTGCCACGATGAGAGCCATCATCGCACGCGATTTGTCGGCCTAAGTAAAAAGTTGTGCCTGACTTATAACCGATGATTCAGACACTTTTTGCCCTGGCGTACTGCTTCAAGGGCACCATGGTGAACGAATAGATGACGAAACCTAGAGCGCAGTGACGGTGTAAAGTAGAGCGCAGTGACGGTGTAAAGTAGAGCGCAGTGACGCCGTAAAGTAGAGCGCAGTGACGCCGTAACGTCGAGGGAAACGGAACGATGTTGGATTGTATGTAACACTGCATGCACTTCTTGATAGGGGGTATAAGTTTTCACTAGTTTTGGCAAGATCAAAGGGGTGATGCACAAGCGTATAATCTTGTATAATGGGTCATATTTGCCCATATGTCTGTGGCTTATACTTGGACCGATTCCGTTGGCACCACGTAGCCACGGAAGATCGGCTCTTTGGCTGCACTATGTACCCACACCAGATTTCAAAGGATCCAGCAAACACTTCGGGACACTTCTCCAGATTCTACGGATCCCATTAGTGTGTGTGGCGTATCCTTGGACCGATTCCTGGATGCCGGGACCGACTAGACATTCCTGATGCGTGGTGACACCCCACCTCTTCGGGATGAGGTGGTGACATGGAGGTAGCATTTTTCATCCCCCCATAAGGTGGGGGCGAGTGCCACACTGTGCAGTCATCCCTCGACCTGTAGTGGTACTTGCATCGCGGAGGTCACCGGTCAGAGACACCATGACACCGTTCGAGCATAAAACCCTAAACTGTGTTTTAATATCGCATCTTACATCACGAATCTATGTGTATATTTGGCCAGCTTGATACTATGTATATAGCTGCCCCTGCAACCTATAGTTCGTATCAGCGATCAATTAGTAGGGACACAAAATGCCTTTCGGTGGGTGAAGAGAGAGAGAAAGAAGAAAGAAACGGTATATATGCAAAAACGGCAGGTGGAGACACAAAAATTCACAGTTGGCTATAATAGATAAGAAGCACAGTGTCTAGGGTTTAATAGCTATCGGTCATGGTGTGAGCAAACGGCAAGGGGTGACAGTAGGAGACACCCACCCCCTGCTGAAATCTGCCGTGATGTGTCACTAGGCTGGTGCACATCGAATGAGGTGGTGATGGTGTGTGGGAAATGTCACCCTGACGACTTGTTCGTACAACGAACGGGTGCCATATTCAGTGTGGCATCCTCGGTGTATAGCCTGCGACCTGTTCCAAATTCATCATTATATCTTTCATGCAGTATTTACTCCGTTTATCTGAGTTTAGCTTGATCCAAGGGTAGGTATCGGTTGCAAAATTACCTATCGATATAACTCAAAAAAGTACTCGATAACTCCGATAATCGATCATTAGTAGCGATATGTTGGATTTATAAACGCACTTTCACATTTAACCGCAAATAACGTTTTGGATCGCGAATCAAACCGATGTCGATATGTGCCTTACAAACTTTTGGACGGTCTACATTATCGATATTCGCACAAACATATGCGATATCAGCAACATATCGATATCAAATATCGATATATACATATACACACACACACACACGCACACATATATATATAGGTTGTATATATTCAACATGGTATACATATATATATATCGATACATACCCTCGGATAATAGTAATAATAATAAAACATTTACGCTAGCAAAGGGGACAAAGTCCTGAGAGTGCGGTATCCCTGCAAAGCAGGCTAGTGAAAACACCAGGGGCTACTCCCTCTGCTATAGCGCGCCCACAAAGGGGCTCAACCCACTTTTCAGCAGGGTGACATCTAGAGAAAAAGCTAGGTGCAAAGCAAAAAACTCTAGAAGATGGAGAAGCTGCTGGACTTTAGGTTCAGGGTTATTATTATGGGCTCTGATAGCCCCTAGCCTGACCCGTATCTGATCGGAACCGTGACTCCGCTAGTAGCTAGGATGACAGTACAGTAGTACTGTACTGTCAGTCATCACTTCGTATTATCCGGGTTTCCGAGATGCATGATAAAAGCACTCGGCCGGACTGATTATGGGAGCTTAGCCAGTTTGTTTTACCCGAGCGGAACACCTGTTCTCGCAGGTTATGCGCGTCACCACTTCCCTAGTAATTCTGATGGCACAGCGCCAAGCTGTTGCCATGATTGGCTAAGTTTTGACACAGAGATGGGGTGGGCGCCCCCTTAGACAGTAGCTTTCTCTCCGCAGTGTGGCCTACTTTTGAAGTGGAGATCAGTTTTTTCGGCATTTATTCGGCAGAGTATCGTCGCTGAGTATGGTTACATTTTACGTTCCGTTTGATCAGCGGGCAGGACACTCCGCGTTTTGTGGGTCGCTCCCACGATTAGCCACTCGGCTCATGACCTGCTTGATTATGTTGTTGCTTGCTGAGGCTCCTGCAGGAAATGGCCGCTGCGAGATTGTCCATTACTGTCGCACCGCTAGCCCGCAGCCCCATCTCACTGTCATTTTAAGAATGGACACAACGCCCAGACCACGTACACGCGCTAGGGCGCGTAAGTTAGCGACTATTTTCGATGATGTTGGGGCACTGAATTCGGCTACCCCTACGACGCCGCATTTAGCTTCGGCTGACGAATCGGCTGCGGCTACAACGCTCGTTCAGCGGTTGCGAAAGGATTCTTTCGATGTTCAATGTGCGAAGACAGCAGCCACTAAAGTTCTGGGAGACAAAACAGCAAAGTTTCATGGGAATGAATCGTCGGCTTCGGACATTTTTTCGCAGCTGGTTTCCGAGATTCAGCAGCTTTTCACGCTGCAGTCGCAGGCACTTGCACCCCTGTTTGAGCTGTCTGCTGCCAATGTCCCTGTCATGACTGCTGCAAATGAGCTGTTGTATTCTGTGCTGTTGCTGCTGACTGCGCCAGGGTCTCCTGCCCGTAATTGGGTGGAGGCTTCTGGGGCCGATGTTCCTGCTGACGGCAAACGTGCCACCCTCGAGGTGGTGCGTATGCTCGCTGATGATTCGACTCCGTTCGAGTCTCTGACTGAGCTGCTTGACGTGAGAATTTCAGATGAAAGTGACCCTGACTCTGGCATTCGTCTTTTTAACAGTTGTCTTCGGGATGCGCAGCGTCTGCAGACGCTGCCCGAAGACGCTGTTAAAAGGCAATTCCTCTCTGCCCTGTCTGGACCGGCTTACGCCACGCTGGTTGACTCGTTTGCTCGAGCTGACCAGCGTGCGGCTGTAAGTCTGCTCACCCTGCAGGCGCGCGTGCGCGAGCAGTACCGCTGCGGGCGGCTCTCGGGCAAGCGCACTGCGGGGCGCCCCATGTCCGTAGCATCTTGCACCACTGACGCTGGCCTGGCTTCGGCCATCGAGCGGCTCAGTTCTCAGTTGGTCAAGTTGCAGCGGGATGTGGATTCCCTTAAGAAGGGTGGCTCCAAGCCACTTCATGGGAAACACACTCCGCGCGGCTTCCACCGACCTGGAGTGCAACCGCTTGCTCATTCCGCCTCTTCGGAGGTGGCTTTTGACAAGCGGTCTGGCACCTTTGTCCCAACGTGCAGGCACGAGAAGTGCCGCGCCGTTGGGTCGAAGCATTGGCTGAGTGAGTGTCCTCACAAGGACACTCACCCGATGTCCATTTCGGCGTCCTACTGCCAAGCCGTCGAGTCTTATGACTCCGACGTGCTTGCCCTTCGTTTTCAGCGGTACTATGACGCTGGGGATGAGGGGTCCATGGAGCACTTGTGTGCTCTTGTGGGGCAACCTGAAATCTGTGAGCTGTCTGCGCATTCCTTTGCTCCAGAGCCTACGGCTCTGCAGCAGTTCCAGGATGCTGCTGCCTCTGCTGAGGCTGCACCTGCTGAGCATCTTTCCATTGGCCGTGTTGCATTTGCTGAGGTCGGCGGTCCGCTTGCTGGTGGTGTCGCTGAGCCGGCTGCCAGCAAGCAGCTGCTGCCGAAGGCCTCTGCACCCGTGCATGGTGGGACGATTGGCTTGCATGAGGTCAGCAGTGCCGCCTTCGTGCCGCCGTCTGCCTCTCTGGCTCTCGGCCCGATGGCTTCTGCTGAAAATTCGTTCAAAACATTCAACACTGTCCACCCTGACTGGCTTGACATTGACCCTGAGCCTGTTGAAGTGTGTGACTCCGATGACGATGGAGAGGGCTCCAACTACCCTCCTGGTGTCTGCCTGACTGAAGTTGAAGGGGGTGCACCGCCGGCGGCTGCAGCGTTTCGGCGGTTCGGAGTCCCCAGGGGCTCCAGGCCATTTGGCTTCGGTGAATTTGCTCTCACTCTCTTCATGGTGGCTACGTTTCTGTTCAGTGCTACGGCGATGCCGACACTCGTGGTCGGCGGTGGTGTCAGGGGCCTGGTTGAGCCCGGAGCCACCCACGGCTACGGTGCGGTTCATCCTGGTTGTGCATTACTGGATTCCTTTTGCCCGTCCGTGATTACTACAGGTTCGTCGATGCCGCCGCGGGATGTGGAGCCGTTCTTTTCTCAATCGACCTCAGCGGCTCTGCAATTTGAGAGTCTTGCCACTCCACTTTGGGATCCGCCTGACCCACTTGGGTCTGGTGGTGTCAATGCTTATAAGTTCTCTTCTCAATTGACTTCGGATGCTTTTCTTGAATGGGATCCGTATGCTGAACTCGGCTCTGCCGACCAGCTTTACAGTGGCTAGAGTCTGCTTGTTTCGATCCCTGGAGGTGTGATTAGCCTTAGCCGCAGTGGTGGGTTGTGCCGGGACGAGTCCCCGGGCACCCAGCTAGAAGTATATCTGTTTCCAGTGAATGTTGTTTGTTATCTGTTTACTTAGCTCCGCTTGCCTAGCCCTATTAGCTACAGTCACAGCTCCGGGTGGTGTGCTGGACTTTAGGTTCAGGGTTATTGCTAGAATGTCCTAGTGACACAGTGAAAACGCTGAACGCCGTAGGGTTTGAGCGAGGCAATCGGGTATGTCAAAAGATCGAAATGAATACACGACTCTCAGGCTATCTAAGCTCTGAGGCCGTCACTAGGCAATCATATCGTGTGTCACAGTCTAAGCTACCGAAGTCGAACTACTGAGTACAGGTAGGAAGTCACTGTACTGTCACTGTCACTGTCATACGTCATACGTGATACTGAACTACTGAATCTCAGCACACCACCTCGGCTGAGGTGGCACAAGAATGTGAAACAGGTAGCTAATGCAAACTAAGAGGTCCCCGTCCACGGATCAGAACAACATCAACCAAAGGGCCGACCTGCCGCCATCCCCGCTTCCGGCTAACCCTCTAAACCGAATGCTAAAGTACTAGTATATGCATGCCAACTAGGTGGACTGCCACAAGGATATGAAAATAGCAACTGGTCTCTGCCAGATCTCGCTCCCCGATAGATACTCTCATCTGATGCTGCTCAGCTCGACGGTCAACCAGTACTCGAGGTCATAGAAGATGTCAAAGAGGTACAGGATGTAGTCAAAGGCCAGAATCCAGTCAGATGTGCTTAAGGTCAGAGTAGAGCTGTCGGTGTCTAAGGTCTCATAGGGCAGGTCATAGGTACCAGTCTGTCCACGAACACAAAGTCCAGTCCAGAAGGGCACCACGTCAAAGGGCATCAATCCAGTCAGACCAGAAAGACCCCTTGCCCGACCGCTGCCGGCTCATAGGCCTGCAGCTCAGCCGGACAGAGGACCAGAGAACCTAGGAGTCACCCGCACCACTGGGGTGCGGGCGGATCACGTCCATGAAGGACTCGATCATGCTGATGATCACCCGCACCTTGTCCTTGAGCCCAGGAAGAGGTTTGGTGAAGATATCAGCCAGGTTGAGTAAAGTGTTGATGTAAACAGGCACTAGGTACCCAGCACACACCCACCCCCGAAAGCAGTGAAAACGGATCAACACATGCTTAATCTTGGTGGATAGCATGACATTCCTCAGAATGGAGGAGGCCGCCTGGTTGTCAATCATGACAGCCACCGGGAGCTCCAGCCTGGGAATGAAGGGTCCAGAGGTACCATACATGCCAGACCGCTGAGAGTGGTACTCCCGCGGACCGTCCTCGTAGCCCGTGCCATCATATGGTACTGGCACGGCGTGAGGCAGGGCATACAGGCTGCTGTCAGGAACAGGCTCAGCCTCCCGGTAGTGTAGGGGGGAGGCGGGGCCCATCTGACCATGACCCATAGCATGATTCTCGAAGAACGTGGCCGCCCTCTGCATCCAAGAAGTGTCAGCTGCAGGGAAGGCCGTAGACAGAGCCAGAGCAGACACACCCGGCTCCTGCTGCGTAATTCTGATAAAGCCGAACATCTCCACAATCATATGGATAGCAGACATGGCCCGCTGCCCAACCACAGAGGCGGCCACATACTCAGATCCAGTGGAGGACATCTCAGCATCAGTCTGGCGGGCACATACCCAATGAAGGACCATGCCGTTGAGGAATACAATGCCTCCCGAGTAGGAGAGACACCCGTTGAGTTTGTCACGAGCATGGTCAGCATCTGAATACACCTGTATTGTGAGCACAGAAAGCGGTGCACTGGGGTAAGCATAACGGATACGGTAGTGCCGTGTGAAGTACAGATACTGAGCCACTCTCTGAAGTGCCTCCCAGGCCTGAGCCGAGGGGCATGAGGAGAACTGTGCCAGATATATGACTGAGTAATAGATATCTGGCCTGGTGCACCGTGCAATCCACAGCAGGGACCCAAGCAGCGAGAGATACGGGGTGACAAGGGTGAGATCAGGGTGCTCCGGCTTCTGGATAACGAGGTTCACATCCATCGGATTGTGATAGGTTTTGGCCGGAAGCTTGAACTTGGACATGAGCTCCTTGATCTGCCTGGTTTGGGACAATGCAATGCCCCACCGATCATAGTCAACCGCAAGCTGCAGGACGGCTGTCATACGGCCAAGATTCTTGCTCTTGAATGCCGCCTGGAAAGCTGCCCAGAAAGCCTGGTGGAAGGCATCATCACATGTCAGCCCGAAGTCATCCACGTAGACAGCCACGAAGGCCACGAACACAGAGGTCACAATATAGTATAGGCACGGGTCATATGTGGACTGGGTGAAGTGCATTCCCTGATAGGTGAAGGACTTCATGAATTTGTTGGCCAGCTTCTGCCAGGAAGCACCAGCCGTCCGTAGCCCGTAGAGAGCATAGAGCAGCTTGGCATAGCCATATCTGCCCTTATACATATACCCAGAGGGGAACCGCACATATATAGGAACCTCCAGACGGGCATGAACAAAGGCCTGACTGACGTCAAAGTGATAGACCATAACCCCCATACCAGCAAAGATAATAGACAGGATGAAGAGAAGGCGGAAGGTGGGCAGGTCTGCTACCGTGCATGCGGTCTCAGCTTGGGTGTAGCCCCAGTGCCATGTGGCAGCCACGGCCATCCGAGCTTTATGAATTTGGACGGGCGGTAGACCATCCCGTGGCTTCCAGGGCTTATTCAGCACAAAGATGGTGCTGGTGGCGATCTCACCGTCGGGTAGCACCTCCACCGGTTCTATTTTACCCTGGTCAATCAGAGGCTGCACCTCCCCACCGGTAATAGCCTCCTCCCACTGAGCCCCATCAGGCATAGACAGTGCCTGGCGGTACCCACCCGGCAGTGGCAGATCAGGAGCTGCAGTGTGGTACAGGCGCTCGGCGAGGTCAGCAGAGATATGACTGAAGCTGAGTGTGCCGCCGGCTGGCAATGTACCGACCGTGTCCTCTGGTGGGACCACATAGTGCGGAAGGAGCCACTGGTCCTGCTCCGGGTGGTCGGAGAAGGGAAGGTGGCAAGCACTGTGGGTATCAGGGAACACCACCAGACTGGCACGGAGGTCCATGGCATAGGCACGTGGGGCAGTCACATCACCGTAGGCCATAGGCCGGAAGAGCACCCCATAGGACCTGGACCGCCTCATGTCCGTGGACACAATGAGTGCCGGATACAGCGGATCACCGCGGGCCTCCTGAGCCTTAGCCAGAGTCCAGAGCGGGTAGTGTTGATTGACACAGTCAATGACCCTGCGGCGGTCCAGCCAGTGGACCAAGTCAAACCAAGCAGTGCCCGCAGGGTCAGCCATGACATACTGCTGGGCGGTGGTCCAGAAAGTGTCTGCTGAACCAGTGTCAAGCAACCGCACGGTGGCATAGGTCTCACCGTCCCGGGTGTCATAATAGGCAGCCACGGAATGGACTGTCACCACCATGTCAGTGGTGTAGTCCCTCCACGGCTCCGGCCTGTCACTGGGCACGGGTGCGGAGTGCTGCTCGTCGGGAGCGGGGGCAGGGAACGATGACATCACCTGCCCGAACTCTGAGTAGTTTCTGATGAAGTCTGGCCGGCCCTCGGAGACAACTTTGTTTCTCTCCAGGTCCAGCACCTTGTAGGCCGAGGACCTGAGGCTGATGCCCACAAACCGCCCCTGCCAGGCCCGGGGGGTCCGCTTCTTGGAGACCCCCGGATGGCGGGCCCGCATCTGCTGAGCATCCATGGCCACAGTGCACAGGGTGCCGAATATCTCGATACGGGAGTAGGTAAAGTGATAGCCCATAAGGTGATAGAATGGCACCACGGCGTCCCGCCCATGAGGCAGGATATCCCATAGCAGGCAGGCATGACTGTCCGCAAGAGGCCAGTAGGTGAGGTCCATACCGGCTGTCTCCAGGAGTGCACGGGAGACCGACGAGACCTTACCAATCACATATTCAGCCATGAAGTTCTGCCAGTGCAGGGTGGGTGACGACTGCAGGTGTTTGATTCCATGGTGTTTGTACAGAGCCTGTGCCGCAGGGTCACACAGCTCCGGGGCACAGTCAGTGCGGAGGACTAGGCCAGTGCAGGCAAAGCCGTGATGAACAACATCTGCCAGGAACTGAGCCAGGATGAAGCTGTATGCCGACTTCTCAGCAGAGAAGTAGCAAAGTGTAAACCTCACAGTGAACTCCACAAAGGTCCAGCGGTACCTCGACCCGTCATAGCCAATAGGCGTGATCGGGCCTGTAGCATCAGCAGCCCACATAGATCCAGGCTTTTGAGCCCTGTATCTGTCAGCCGGAGGGTGCTTCGGACTCGGCTGCACTGTCCGCATACGGGCACACACAGCACAGGCCTCAGCACAGGTCCTGTGAGCTAGCAGGTGAGGTCCATACCGGCTGTCTCCAGGAGTGCACGGGAGACCGACGAGACCTTACCAATCACATATTCAGCCATGAAGTTCTGCCAGTGCAGGGTGGGTGACGACTGCAGGTGTTTGATTCCATGGTGTTTGTACAGAGCCTGTGCCGCAGGGTCACACAGCTCCGGGGCACAGTCAGTGCGGAGGACTAGGCCAGTGCAGGCAAAGCCGTGATGAACAACATCTGCCAGGAACTGAGCCAGGATGAAGCTGTATGCCGACTTCTCAGCAGAGAAGTAGCAAAGTGTAAACCTCACAGTGAACTCCACAAAGGTCCAGCGGTACCTCGACCCGTCATAGCCAATAGGCGTGATCGGGCCTGTAGCATCAGCAGCCCACATAGACCCAGGCTTCTGAGCCCTGTATCTGTCAGCCGGAGGGTGCTTCGGACTCGGCTGCACTGTCCGCATACGGGCACACACAGCACAGGCCTCAGCACAGGTCCTGTGAGCCAGCAGCTGCTCCCGGGTAACTGTAGTGCCAGGCCGGGCGATGTCAACACCAAGGTCCATGAGCTGAGCCAGCCTGAGACCATGAGCATGAGCATATGCGGAATGGCACCACCTCTCAGGGGTGAACCTCATGGACGTGTACTGATCACGGTAGATGATAGCCACCGGGAACGGGGTACCAGCAATGAAGACACGGTCCCCCCCGCCCTCCGAGCCAGCCGACTGAAGGGGCCGTCCAGCATAGGTGTGCTCCCGACGGTAGCTGAATATGCCCTCTGTGCCAGCCGGATACACATGCAGCACCTCCCAGTGAATAAGGTGCTGCCTGAAGGTGCTGAGGTGTGACTGGGGAATCAAGAAGAGGAATACCGTGTGCTCGGGGTCGGTTGCAAAGTCCCGGTTGGCCTTCTTGAGCATCCGCTCACAGGTGAGTCTGTCAAAGGGCGGGTTGCCATATATATAGGCACCGGCCCAGAGGTGACCCCAGCAGGAATCAGACAGTGAATACCTGACTGGGCAGGTCTGGTTGTTACCCACGCCGGGGGGGAGGTCGTCTCCGAAGAGGGAGATGTCAAAGTTGTGTTCCCCGGTCTTGGCCAGGGCAGCAGGCGAGCCCTTCAGGAAAGCCCACTTGGCATACTCTGAGCGTGCCCACATCCAGTCACAGATCTCACCGGTGCGGACACGTGATACAGTCTGGGTGAGTGCACTGGCCGCCCCCTCAGGGACCTCCGCCCACATATAGTCCGTGCCAGAGTCAATGATCCGATAGACACGGCCAGTAGGCAGGTGGGTGTAAGTGAGGGACACAAGGTCAGGGGACCCGAAGACGAGGGATAGCATAACCCGAGAAGACAGCAGAGTGCGGCAGCCGGCCTTATAGTGTGAGTTTGGGAGAACGAAGTGGTCGATGGCGCCGTCCTGGACACAGACCCCATACAGGTGGAATGTCACAGTAGCATCCGTCCTGTGAGACCCAGCCGTGACCATGGTGAAGGCCACCGTACGGGTGTAGTCCACGTCGGTGCAGGCCGACAGGTCCCCGCACATGACACATGTGGCTCCAGAGTCACACACGATGCCTCTGTCAACCCGGACGGGTGCAGGGACAGCACTGGCCAGAGAACTGAATCCAGAAGCAGCCCACTCCTCGTCGGGCACATACAACGGAACTGACTCTGCACTGCCATAGACCAGAATACCAGTATAGCCAGCGGGTACCAGAGGGTAGACCACCGTAACTGACCCAAGCTGACCAGACAGTACACCAAGCTCCACAGAAGCATAAGTACCCACAGCATAACCAGAGACCAGACATAAGCCGGTATCACCGGTAGCCAGTCCATCAGCTGAGAAAAGCTGACCAGCAGAACGGCCGACGGACCCCCCTGCTGGCGGGGTAAGCTGACTGACTGACTGACTGACTGTCTGACTGACTGCCGCAGACCCAGAGAATACCCAAACAGTAGTGCCGAGGTACACAGGGCCAGGCCACAGATAACCAGAATAGCAGTCCAGACCGGTGAGGAGCGGCGAGAGGTACGGGGCTCACCCGCCGGAGGCCGGGTTGTTGAGGGCTGGGGCCCGCCCGCTGGCGACCGCCGGTTGACAAGGTGTCGCCAGGTGCGCACGGGAGTCCTGGCACCAACGGCAGGAAGACAAGCCGAGACAGCCAGACCCCAGGTGACAGCATGCCAAAGCACCAGAGCTCGTGGGTGCACCTCCAGCACAGCACCGGAGGCACCACCAGACTGCACCGCATCTGCCGCGCCAGAGAATGCCAGGATGCACAGCAGACTCATGTACATGAAACGACCCGCCCCATAGGGCCCGCGGCCCGGGCCACCCGGACCCCTGGGTCGGGACGGCGGTGCCGTGCTCACCAGCTGCACAGCTCCAGGGAATTCGGTGTTGGTTGTTGTGATCTGCACGTCGGCTGCCGGCACCGCTGGCTGCTGCGGCTCAACACTGAAGTGCTGCATAGACATGGCAGGGTCCGAAGGCTGGTGCACGGCAACATGGAGCTGAGCAGGTGTCATCTCACCGTCGGGTCCGTCCCCATCGCCAGGGTCCTGGTACGTGTTGAAGCGGTTGACAGCGTCATAGTACTGCTCCTCCGAGCGGCCACATGAGTCCCAGATAGCCCACTCTGACTCAGTCCACGGCTCCTCACTGTCAACGGCAGAGTGCGGCACAACGGCAGCCGCCTGAGCCGCGGGGAGGTCAAGTGGTGCCTCCCCGAGCTCCAATGAGTAAGAGTATAGGCACGACTCATACACCTCCTCCTCCGGATCGAGGAAAGCCGCATCCAACTCTGACAGGATGTCTGCAATGGGCGTGCCCTCGGGGTGAAACCCCGCCACATGAGCACTCTGCACTCCTCCAGGGCAGTCACGGCGGAAGTGAGGGCCGCCGCAGTCCCAGCACTGGACCGAGTGGCGGCCCTGTGTATCCCGCGTCACCCGCAAGGCAGTCGGTGAACCACCGGATGCAGGCTGCCGCTGCCCCTGAGTCCGCGGCGGAGGGGCATGAGGGGAAGGGTGAGAGCCCTTCCCGTGTCCCTTCATGTTCTGTTGTCGATTCTTCCCACCGCGGGCCGGTCTGGCGCGGGGAGCCGTACCCCTGTCGCCCCCAGACCGGTGAGCACCCTGTCCGGCCGCCTGCGGCTGAGCATCCCGAGTCTGTGGCGGGTGCCTGGGCTCGTCACGCCTGCGGCCACCAACAATGCGAGTCTGCGGGATGCCCGCACGGGCCAGAAGGGCGGCAGAAGGGGACTCCCCAGAGAGAAGTGAGGCCGCCAATGCGGAGACCCCATCCTTTTTCTTCTTCTCTTTAAGCAGCTTCTTTTCCTCTGTTTTCTGTTGGTGGAAGGCCTTCACAGCCAACGTGAACTGTTGAATGCCGAGAGCCCGCTTCTCCCTGCCCTCGGCCGTCTTAGAATTCCACTCCTGCAGAAGGTCCTTATAATACAGAGGGCACATGCGAAGGGTGAGGAGGTCCAAGGCGAACCCCACACCCCACACATCGTCAGGCTCTACACCAGGTCTGAGCTCAGAACGGATAGCGGTGTGGTGCTGCATGAAACCCTTAATATAGGGCTCGGGGTCTACATCCTCCAGCAGCTCGATCGCAGGAGCTGTCTCGAACAGGTAACCATGGGAAACCCACGGCCTGCGTCGCCTGGCAACGGCCCGGCAGACGACCAGCCACGCACGGCGCCCATCATCCGGAGACACCGTAGCCGACTCCTCAATGAGCCGAAGGCATGACCCACGCACCAGCGACGTCAAGATGCGATAGAGAATGCGAGTGGCCTCAGGAAGAACAGCCGTCGTGAGGTCAGTCGGGTGGAATACCGTGTCAAACTGAAGATTGAAGTCGGTTAGTTGGGTCTGTACCGCTTTAGTGAAGCGGTCTAGTGCAATTTCCCGAGGCACTTGGCCTTTGATCTTGTCGATGTCAAAAACCCACTCCGAAGCCTTGATGTGAGTGGGCCGGCACTGGTCACGAACTTGCTGAATAATGCTGGCCCGGTGACCAGGCTCGCGGAGAATTGTCTGGCAGTCCTTGAGGAACTCCCTGAGAACCAAAGCACCGTCCGTGTCATCACTGTCAAGCGGGCGACGCTTTACAGGTGTAGGGGGCACAGGCTCTTCAGGGCCGTCGCTGAAGGGAAGCGCCCTCCGCGTGTCGATCCCAGCCGGAACTGGAGTGGTGAACCCATCAGAAGGATCCATGGCAGCCATGACAGCTGCAAGCGAAGCACCGAAGGGATGAAACCCTAACGATAAGGGTGAGCCCCCTTCAAGGAAGGGGCCAAATCCAAGATAAATTCAAAATCTGCTCCGATGCCCACGAAACTCGGTAACACGGCCGGTAATGGCGAAGTAAAAACACTCTCCAAAGGAAAATGTCCGAGCCCAAGTAGAACGTAAGTTATAAACGGTCAAAAACGGCCAAGTCGCCCGCAAGATTCGAAGATCCGCTCAAAGTTCACAAACAAGCGGCAAGCGTGGCAAATTAAGGTAAAATGATACGGGTAAAGATGTATAGAGCAGTGAGGAAAAATGCGGAGCGGCGGGGGTGGGCGGAAGGTAGGAGAGTAGAGTCGAGGTCTCCGCGCTTGTCGATGTCCGAGGTCATGGTCTTTTTAATGTGTCGCGAAGCACTCAGTACCAAACTCTGCGCAATGCTGCATACCATCGGGGGCCCCAGCGCTCTCTGACCCATCTTCTCCGTACTTTCCTCCGCCACTCGTCGCGCTTACCTCTCCATCTACACAGTCAGTTGCGCCGCGAAAACGCGGCACCCCGCAACATTCTACCTACTCAGCCACGCTCGCCCCTCTACAGCTTTAGCCAGCCATTTAGTGGCTTTGAATCAAAACCACTTTAGGCAAGTGGTGGGCCTATAGCCTACTAGAATGTCCTAGTGACACAGTGAAAACGCTGAACGCCGTAGGGTTTGAGCGAGGCAATCGGGTATGTCAAAAGATCGAAATGAATACACGACTCTCAGGCTATCTAAGCTCTGAGGCCGTCACTAGGCAATCATATCGTGTGTCACAGTCTAAGCTACCGAAGTCGAACTACTGAGTACAGGTAGGAAGTCACTGTACTGTCACTGTCACTGTCATACGTCATACGTGATACTGAACTACTGAATCTCAGCAGTTATTATTATGGGCTCTGATAGCCCCTAGCCTGACCCGTATCTGATCGGAACCGTGACTCCGCTAGTAGCTAGGATGACAGTACAGTAGTACTGTACTGTCAGTCATCACTTCGTATTATCCGGGTTTCCGAGATGCATGATAAAAGCACTCGGCCGGACTGAGTATGGGAGCTTAGCCAGTTTGTTTTACCCGAGCGGAACAC
>LGRX02018289.1:0-15778 GCA_001247695.2 Cymbomonas tetramitiformis
GCTCCAGCAGTTGCAGCAGCTCCAGCAGCTCCAGCAGACCCAGCAGCTGCAACCCCTTCTGCAGCAGTCCCAGCCCATGCTCCTTCAGCAACCACAGGCCCGACAGCTCCAGCAGCTCCAGCAGCTCCAGCAGCTCCAGCAGCTCCAGCAGCTCCAGCAACTCCAGCAACTCCAGCAGACCCAGCCATTGAATACCTCGGACTTGGGTAGGGCCTCGGGCGTCTCCATAGAGGAGTTGCAGAATTTGAGCCACCTTTGAATTTGAGCACCCGCCACCCGGCAACGGCTAGTGCCCCATGACTCCTGCAACTGCAAATAATATGCGTATCATTAGGGCAAAGTAAAAGTATGTTGTAGTCAGTTTACAGACGAAATTAGCCCCCAACGCCCCGTGAATGTGACCCGATGTGAAATATCATTTCTCGATGCCTA
The DNA here is from genome assembly GCA_001247695.2 of Cymbomonas tetramitiformis. Classification (NCBI taxonomy): domain Eukaryota; kingdom Viridiplantae; phylum Chlorophyta; class Pyramimonadophyceae; order Pyramimonadales; family Pyramimonadaceae; genus Cymbomonas; species Cymbomonas tetramitiformis. The sequence continues at coordinate 433 of LGRX02018289.1, forward strand.
GTAATAACTTCTAGATACTTCTCACAACTTGTAATAACTTCACCGTATCATTTGCATATCTCACGCGCCCACGAGACATGCATTTTCTGTTTTGCAGTCAGCTTACAGACGAAATTAGCTCCCCAACGCCCCGCGAATGTGACCCGATGTGAAATATCACTTCTCGATGCCTAATAATAACTTCTAGATACTTCTCACAACTTGTAATAACTTCACCGTATCATTTGCATATCTCACGCGCCCACGAGACATGCATTTTCTGTTTTGCAGTCAGTTTACAGACGAAATTAGCTCCCCAACGCCCCGCGAATGTGACCCGATGTGAAATATCACTTCTCGATGCCTAGTAATAACTTCTAGATACTTCTCACAACTTCTAATAACTTCCCCGTATCATTTGCACATCTCACGCGCCCGCAAGATATGCAATTTCTGCTTTGCAGCCATTTTACAGACGAAATTAGCTCCCCAGCACCCCGTGAATATGTCCCGATGTGAAATTTTGCTTCTCATTGCCTACGGATGACTTCTAGATACTTCTCACAACTTCTAATAACTTCCCCGTATCATTTGCATATCTCACGCGCCCGCAAGATATGCAATGTATGTACGGCAGCCCGTCCGCGACCTGTAAGCAGCCCTGTGGCCACTACAATTATCAAAAATATAAAATATTGCCTCTAGATGATTTCTTTTAACCACTAAGTACTTCTTGAAACTTCTTGCGACTTCTAAATGTCATTTTCATCGATTATGCAATCCGGGCCCACCTAGCCGTGCTACATGCCAGATATAATACCGGGATATAAAGCCCGATCGGCGCATTGTGAAGCCCCTGCCGAGCACGGTGCCGGCCGTGCCGGCGCGGTGGAATAGCAGCCGGCGCCGCAACGCCCACACCGGCCTCGCGGCATACCAACGCCGTAGAAGTCAATGCAGGCACGCCGGTGGTTGCCTCAGCAGCACCACCGACCTCCAGGCCGGTGTGGTCCGGTGCGCATGCTTCGCCAAGAGTGGCAGCTGAGAGTGGCGCCGCGGCGGCGCAAACACAGAAGAATGCACACACCATCACTGCAGTTGCCGAAGAGCGGCCAAACCCCCAAGGCGGTGTACCGCACCCCTGACGAGATGCTGGAGGCCGCGGGACCGCATCCTCACCGTCACTAGGGTCACACCCCGCAGCAGACTCGTCCACGTCGCTGTCGCAAAAGTCGGTCTCCGACTCGGCGTGCATGTACCGCATGGCCAAGTCCTTGCCCTCAGCCGTGATCGAGAGTCCCCCCATCCGCGCGATCCGGTCCGCAAAGCAGAGGTCGGGCTCGCGCGCGTACATGGGGTCCACCGGCATCATGTCACCGTCGTCGGACGCCTCCGACTCGCCTGGGTAAACATGCGTGATTGCCGCCGGCGGTGGAGCCGGCGGTGGGTCCTCCCGGACATGCGTGTAAGCGGCAGCCGAGATACCGCTCTCAACACCACCTACCGTGAAGCCCCCCATGTGGGTGGCAGGCTGGCAGTAGGGCAGGAAGTCCTGCAACGCACCGTCCTCCCGCTCCGGCTCGAGCCCGAAGGCACATGCCGAAACGCCGTCGAGCATCTCCGGCTTGCCCCCCGCCAGAAGGCAGAGCGCGTCGAACCGTGCGCCATCGTGCTCGTCCATGGCCGTCTGAAACTGCTCCGCCAGTAAGTCGTTCTCGATGTCACCGAGGGAGAAGCTGTGAAAGCTTCCCCCAGCGCCGTGCTTGCCGCCGTCCGGGCAGTCGCGGTGCCAGTGACGCGCCTCGTCTCTCTTGCACGTTGAATTTTGGCAGAACGGGATGGAGTCGCCGCTGCCTTTGTGAAAAGCAACGCGCTTCCTCCCCTGCGACTGCGACCAGTTCCCCCCCGCCGGGAGGTCACCTGCTGCAAAACGAACACCGGAGCCGCCTCTCCCGTTGCCGATCGTGTGCTTGTCCGCCCGCGGGGTAAACCCCTTGCCGTTCGGACCTTCTCCGTCAAGACCTTCAGCTGCCGCTTCACGTCGAGGATGATGGCCGTGAGGTCGGACACCTGCGAGGTGTCACCGTCAGTGGTCACGGCCGCTGCGGACAGAGTGCCCGTGGCAGTGTCGGGCTGTGACGTGTCGGGCGTAGCACTCGAGCACCCATTGCTGCATGGTGAGGAGGTCCACGGCCGCCCGCTGCTGGTGCGTGAAGAGCCTCGACACCACCGGCGTGTAGAATCCAGGGTCCAACGCCGCGAGGAACAGCTCCTTCACCTCGTCATCGTCGAGGGTGTTGCGCCTCTTGGCGGACCGCAAGAAGGCCGCGTTGAAATCCGTGATGGACTCGGACGGGTCAAGGTAGGCCTTGAAGCGGACCGCAAGGAGGTCCGATGTACCCTGGAAGGGCGCACCGGAGTCCAGCAGCCGCCGCGTGAGCTCCAGAAGGGCTCGCTTGCCGTCCAGCGGGTGCAACGTCGCAGACGCCTCGAGCCAGTCACCCGCCGGAGAGGCGGGACACACGATGAGCTCGAGCGTTGAAAAAAGAAGTTTGTTGGCCTCGGGTCGGACGGCCAACGTGGCGAGTCCTCCAAGTCGAAAAGAGGCGCAAATAAGGCGTCCTGCGCCTCGAACGCCTCCTGGAGAGCAGGCACCAGTTTGGAGAGAAGCACTTGTGCGTTGGATTCCGTTCCTGTGAAACGGTCATGTTTCTCACGGAAACACTTCCGGATCACGTGCTTTGCCACGCTCTCGTCGAAGCGCTCACGGGTGAGCGAGCGAACACCCGCCAAGAAAACAGCCTGGGCGGAGTTCGCAGCCGGAACACCAGCAGGTGCCGGCGTAGCCGGCGTGACGGAATTACGGGCAGCAGCGGAGTCGAAAATTGTAGCTAAGGAGCGTCGGCGAGACGCCATACTCGAGGTCAATCTAGTCGCAACCATGGTGTAGAAGACTGTAGAGATGAAGCGAGGGAAAGTGGGGCGAGGTGCGGAAGGAGGGGCGGCCAAGAGTCGAAATGTGGTCGTCGAGGAATCAAGGTAAAGCTGCGGCGCACAAAGTTCTCCAAACGTGCATGTGGATTAAATAACGCGGCCAAGGAACGTGGTGTCGGATCCGACCAAAAATTCCAAAGTCTACCAACGCGTAGCAAGGAAAAAATAAGCGGCCACGTGCACGAGCCCTCCGCCAATCCAATCAACCAGGCATCAAACTAGGCCATACCGCTCCGCCGCGCCTCTAGAGGAGCCCCTCACTCCATCTCAATCGTCGTTGTTTAGCCAGACATGGCCAAACTCCGCAGTGTCTGAATAAAGAGTGCGTGGGGCCAAACCTGTTGGATATACCCCTAGGACCCGGGATATATTCACTCAGTGATAGGTTTTCTCAGAATGTAATAACGCTGATAAGATAACCCGTTATATGGGCATAAACAGTTAGGGTTCAGGTTCGGGTGACAGTCATAAACACTACTACGGGAAGAGTCACAAAAGTGAGCGGTGTGACAATTCCAGCACCCCTTGCCTAAGGCCAAAGCCCTTCATGTCTATTACCCTTAGGTTGGCCATAGCCAACTTAGAGGGCCTTAAGTTGGGCATAGCCAACTTAACGTCCACACACTTTTCTACGTCATCGCCACGTAAATGTGATGCGCCCTGACGGCTATGGAACCCTGAGACACCGTTTTAATTGATCATTAAATAAAAATAATGCGTGAGGTAAAGTATTGAGCAGTTGAGAGCTTGAGACCTTGAAACCCTGCAGCACCACGAGATAATGAGGTTTGGGTAGCTTTTAGTAGGTTGTGAGCCGCGTTTAAATGGCCGCGCGGCATACATGCGTTTAGAAATGATGTCGCACTGGCCTTTGACATGGAAAAATCATTAGACGATATGTAAGGGAACTACTTTTCACTATTCCGCACCTGCCATAACGATTTAAGCTGCACATAATGCCCCCATTTCTAAAGTTGGCTATAGCCAACTTAAGAAACGCATGGACATATTTATAACTGTGTCCAAACTTTAGCACGCCGATATGGGTCCTCCCCTTCGTTTCGGCGTGCTACAGTAATCACTCGGTAATAAGAAACGGAGATTTGGGACCGGCCAGCAATATTCGCGCAACTTGGATACCCCCCTCCCCCGCCGGCCCGACCTATGAAAATCGTAAGAACAGTGGGTCATTTTTTTTCAATCAGCCAGCAATTTTCTTACATTTTCAGTGATAAACCCGTGAAAATGCGACATTTAAAAAAAAAATCCGCCTGCGGCGCACCAATAAGAAATATGGCGCCAGCGCCCATATTTCTTATCACCCCATATTTCATAGCCCAAAAAAGCCAGCCAGAAATATTCACCAAATCAGTACCCCAAGAAAGCTGGCTACTTTCTTATTGGCGGGTTTTCTTATTACTGAGTGATTACTGTAGTCACATGTCGTATATTTAAAGGAGATGGAGTAGTACTTGGGAAAGCACTATTGATGGATATAAAAAAACATATTTATGCTCATTGTTATTGATCGATATCAATTGTAGAACTATCGAAAACTATCGATACCGGAAAATAATTTCGACACTGCACCTTGCTTTCAACGCAGGAAAGGTTCGGCTGCTGGCAAAACGGATGCGGCTGCTGTGGGACAATTGCACGCGGAGGTCCCCGCCCCCGTCAGGACCCACACACACACACCCACACACACACACACCGGAAAGTGCGTCCAACGAATCCAGTATATCTGCTAAGACAAGTGGCGCGTAAACCGGTTAGTCAATAAAAAAATACAAACAACTGCAGGCAGCAGGCAGGCAGGGAGCACGCCGCAATGTGAGATCTTGAAGAATGATGAAAACTTTGCTAACCACGATATTTTATTAGGATAGTCTCAATTGTTGATTGGCGATCGTCAGTGGTCAGAGCTCGACAGCTCGTCAAGGCCGCGGGCCCCGCGGCCGCGTGACTCCCCCTGAATATCCAATTGAATCTGCTAGCTATGACTAGCGATCGAACGGGCAGTCGGTCAATCACTCGGTCGATGTTTCGATCCGGCAGTCCGAACGGTCGACATGCAGTCGATGTAAGGGTGAACGTTATAGTCGACGAAGATTTCATAAACGATAGAATGTGTCTTTCTGAAAATCGTAAAATCTTAGATGCGTTGGGTGGTGTGGCTCCAAAATCTGAGGGCGCAGTGTGGTGATGTAGCCTTGCGCAGGCTGGAAGGCAACGCTTGGTTCTGCGTGAGGACGGTGGGAGACCCTGGGAGATTTCTTCAGACTTTTCCCGATTCTTCAATAAGGGAACGAATGGGATTTGGGCATTTCCGGACGATTTTCTTGGACATTTCTGCGATAGCTACAAAAATGTACCGAAGCTACAAAATGCCATGGGGGTAGCTACAAAATGGTGATGCCATCTGTTGATGGCGAGCGTCGGCTGTACGACTCTGGGTTGACTCAGTTGTTGCTGAAATTCAAGGCTGGAGGCAAGCAAAGTGGGGAGTGGAGTGAACAGAACTTACCCAGACTACATCTTATATCGCAGCAGCCAAAGGGTCTGCTGAGGAGCTGAGCGAGTGGCAGCCGGCGCTCGCCCTGGTGTCTGTTACCCATCTGTTGGCTATAGACAACATTAGGGCCCCTTATGTTGGCTGGAGCCAACATAAGCCTTGCTGACAATGCCGGGAGCTGTCGGTATCGGATTGTACATTTTATTAGCTCAAAATGACGGCGGGGATGTTCTTTTTCACACATGCATCAACAACATTGGGACGCTCGAAATCATCGGCGAGAATTTGGGTTACTATTCAAGAGAATGTGAAATTTTGTGGAATTTCCAAGGAATTTTGGGTGTTTACATACCCATGTTACTTCGATCGATATTTTGAGGGTCAAGATGAACTCGGATGAAAGTTTTGACAAGACACTGCAGAAAGAGCAGCTCGAGATCTTGACAACATGGGTGTCCGATTTTTCAATGCCCTTCTCATGCCGCTCACATTGCACAATTTTCTTATGTTGGCTGCAGCCAACATAATGAGCATTTTGTATTTTCGCGATCATACCCCAACTCTAGGGCACAATTATGCAAGCTCCCATGGGTGTAAGAAGGTATACCACGTACTGACATTTTTTTAAAGGTCTATTAGCCCTTCAAACAACATTACTTTGGAGCAATATGTACCATTAACCATGTGTAATATGCTTCGGGACTTTGGATTTTATGTTGGCTGCAGCCAACATAAAGATGGGTAAGAGACACTGGGGCTTTTGTTTCTTTCCTTTTCTCGCCAAGGGTCCACGGTCGTATATGTCGGAAGCAGATATGTGCAGCATGTAATTGGACTCTACGATGCCCCAAGGGTACCAACTACGCCTCGTGGGCTGGCGAATGCCGTCGGACACCTGCTAATTGAAATAGGGGCCATGGCCAAGGATGGGCTCAAGTTGCCTGGACAGTACTCCTCTAATGTTTTGTTACCTCCGAAGAAATGGCTTGATGACTGGTTTGTCGGAGCAATGTTTGCAGCGCTAATGTCCAAATTCGGGTTCATGGATCGATGATCCTGATCCGTAGACTGTTGTGTCGGTCTTAAATACAGTGTTCCTCTTCATTTAAAGGCGAGTCGTGTGCAGATAATACCTCTTCTATATGATATTGCAGAGTATCGCACTCACCTATCCCTAATCCATAACTAGTAAGACTTCCCACGGCCGGCACGTGTACAGTTTGGTTGCGTCACGTTTTATGGAATTCATCCATCAATCACTGGCGTCATACGATTCTATTAACCTATTAATACTCTAATCCGCAACGCATTGATTTCGATTCAGTTAATGCTTGATCATGAGTAACATAAAGTAGCAGCAGCAGCAGTAGTAGCAACAGCAAATCTTCGACTCGGTAAGTCTACACCGTAGTATGTCAGTAATTCATGGGCCGGCTCGCGCCGCGCACACCCTCACAATTGCGTCAAAAGTTTTTGCTTTGTGCACAATGTTTCTTCCCTTCCTAACAATTTCCGCTGAAATGTTGTGCGAGGTACCGTTACATTACGCGCCTGTATGGAATGGCGTTTAACGACTTAAGTAATTGATTGATGAAAGCTTGACAGTAATGGAGGTCGAGTGAGCGATGCCGCGGAGTCTGGCAGTTCTTTAGCAAAATGTGCGCCCAACAAAGCCGAGTGCTCTGATCGACGCTTATATTTAAGAGGCTGTCGTGGTGGGCATTTTGAGTGCGTTCGCTCACGGATTGTTGTCAAATAATGAAAATAAGAAAGCTATCTAGCTGGACAGAACAACTGTGATACAGAGCTAGATCAATTGAGTACGATATTTGATCGAAACCAGCACTTACTCTAATTTTGCCAATCCCGCCTCCATAAACCCGTCTAGTTCAGTTCCATCCAGCACTGACTCGAAATTAGTAACCTAGAACCATGCGGTGTTGGGGACAAGGGACTTTTTAGACTTGTGAGGAGGCGAAGAGACTGCGGCCAGAATACATGTCGTTGTTCATTTTGTTTGAGTTTGGGTGTGTGAGATGGGATACCTGGAAGCCTGTGCGGTGGTCTTTGACTAGCCGGCGAGGAGTTTGCACATAGAAGCGAATATGGCTTCCAAAACCTTCTTCTAGCAGAATGCTAAGCGAAATGCGGCTGTGCGAGTTCTCTAAAGCGGGAGAGTCCGACATGCAAGTTCGATGTCGTGTACCATTCGGAGAATACGGCAGTCACGGTCGTCGATGTGATCATGTTCAAAGCCAAATATACACACGGCTTTCCAATTGCTGTAATAAAATATACATCTCCCATTAAAATAATGTCGAACCGCTCTTGGGCTCTCGTTGTTCATTTTAATGTTTTCCCGCGGAGGGCGCATACGGCGCACCAGCACTAAAACCGAGAATAGCCAGCTCGGCACAGCAAAATAAGTTGCGAAAGTGCAACGCCTTACCTTTGGCGGCTCTCGGGGCACAACTACGCATCTTCACAAACTGTTTCAAGAGTGGGAGCGCGAAGTTTTGATTTTTTGCAAGAAATAATTACTGCCTGTGCGCAGGATATGATCCTAAAAAGTGTCGCCATGGAGCGTGAAAATAACTTTCTCGGTAACACGCTTATCGGCCACCTCATGCCATATGTCAAGGACGATGTGCACGGACGCTTGAATATTTATACTACGACTTTATCCACAACTCAGATCCGATCATACGGTAATGGATTCGACAAACGTTGAAAATGGAATAATGTGTTGTCTGAGTACCACACAGAGGGAAACATTAACGAGAGACAGAGGGAAACATAATAATTGTAAGCGCATTAAAATCACACTGTGTAACATCAGAAAATTCGATGACGATATCCGATCTATGGTTGCCTTCCTTACACCATGTTCAATTATGCACGCGCACCATGGTGGCCTACAACAATTTCTGCTGCACCGTCTTAAGAGTTTGGATATCTTGGTCTCCCATCTATTGTTGGGGCATTAGAAACCTCCGTGGCCTTCAGCATGTTCATGTATGCCACAATTTTTTTCGCTCTGATTAAATTTGGCGAACCGGCTGTTTCCCCTTAGAAATCACTGCATCGCGTCAAAAGAATCTGCAAAGATGCATTCCCTCACACTCCAAAGAAAAAATGGGCTTACTGCCGCATATAAGTGATCATTTGCTCTCGTTTCCCAGAGTTAATCGTCCATTCTAAAAGAGCAACTCACCCGAGAGAGCCAGGGGGTTGCCAGCCCCCGCATTGTTCCAATATTCCGGCCACCAAGCTGAGTGCATTTTGTTAACACTACTACGGTACAATAAGTAAGGGCCCTGTGTGCATGTGTCCAATAAGCACATTCGCAGAACGAACATGAAAACCTCCGAAGATATGTATTCGTGCAATCATTATGACTCAGCCCTCCATCATGTCACCACCTCCTCCATACTGCTCTGCATTCTCTGCATATTCCCCCTCGTCAACCTGCGCCATCGTCTCCCACTGCATATCCCCAACATGCAACATATAGCTTTGTTAACCGCCTGGCGCATACCGCAATGCTTCAATAATACCATGATTGCTTCAGCTTCAGGGCAGGGGCAGAATTTATGCACACGGGGTTGTATTGAGGGGTGTGTGAGAATTGATCTCACGGAGCAATGCACAGCGGACGTGTGAAGGTCCGATCAATGCTGCGCTATTCGATGGCAAGCAGGGCAGACATGATGGCAACCACCGAATAAGGATATACAACTCTTGTATACATTTATATACAACTCTAGTTTATGAATATATAACTATATATCATATCCACAACCATATCAACTCGATAACCCAGGTGATCCAACGGTAAACACTTTGAAGTGTCGATGATTCTAAGATACAACCGTAGGATTGGAATAGACACTTCATATTGTTAACAATAAAAGGATCACTAAAATTTCCTTTGAACAGATATTAAATTCCAAATTGTGTGCCTGAATCCATCAGATCAATAAAATCTGACGACAAACCCAGGATTAAATCGAAACCGGGTTTTCGCAAAAATCAGTTCCTTCTAAAACTCGATTTCAGGTGAACAATACTTGTATAATCCTTGTGCGAGGTTGTATAATCCTTGTGCAAGCTGATCGAACGATTGCCATCCATGATCTTGTGCGTTACATCGATCGGATGGCATTGGCAGAGTGAGTCTAATTGCCGCCGCGCCTCAAACTGGGCGTGCCATCCCCTTACTGTATCATTTGCCCCTTGGGTCCGAGCTGGGACTTTTTTCAGCTGGGACGCAGTCATGTTTGACGTGCCGGTGTCCCGGTGAGCTGTCACCTACAATCTGGCACTGGGCCGGCGATGGCACAGACCAGGCCTGCCAAGGGCACACAGCTGGAGATGGCGCAGACCAGGCCTGCCAAGGGCACACGGCTAGAGATGGCGCAGACCAGGCCTGCCAAGGGCACACGGCCGGCGATGGCGCAGACCAGGCCTGCCAAGGGCACACGGCTGGAGATGGCGCAGACCAGGCCTGCCAAGGGCACACGGCCGGCGATGGCGCAGACCAGGCCTGCCAAGGGCACACGGCTGGAGATGTTTTGGCCAATGGACGACGCCTGGTACCCGGGTACGGTAGGCGACGTCTCGGCCGAAGGGAAGACGCGGATTGTGTACGACGACGGCGATGTGGAGTGGCTGGTGGTGGCGGAGGAGCAGACGCGTCCCATCGCCGCGCAGCAGATGGTGGAGGTGGAGACTGCTGTGCCAGCCCCCGTAGATGAGTGGGACTCGGCACTGCGTGATCGCGGGAAAAGTGAGTTGGGTGAGAGCCAGTACATGGATTTGGCAGTGCGGATGCAGGAGAAGGCGCTGCGGGTGTTAATGCGCAACAACTACGCCCCCAAGGCGAAGAAGTTCTGCGATTTCTGTGAGAGTAAGGGGTGGGAGTGTCTACCCGCATCGGAGGAGTTGGTACCTCTGTACGTCTGCCTCACTCTTGTCGACAGGCAAAGTGCAGGCGGTGTTGATGCAGCCGTACCTCTCGGCCATCAGCCACGACCACGAGGCGAACACGAGGACATGGGAATCGAGGGCCCAGCGAAGGGCGTGCAGTAACACGCGCGCTGAAGGACATGGCTGCAAACGCACACGGCAGCAGCGGGGGGCGAGACAAAGACAGAGCAGACCTGGCTTCCAGCGACGCACGTGCGCACGGTGCACGAGGCGGCACTGGCGCTGCTGCCAGTTGATCACGAAGAGCTCCGGTGGCTGCGTGCTTGCGCCTACGTGGCGCTCGCTTTGTCTCCTTTGGGAGAACGCGGGCACGGCGCTGCAGCGAGAGCGCGCACTGGTGCACGATGACGGCGCGACGGTGGTGCTGACCAAGGAGAAGGGGCAGTATCAAAGGCGCTGAAGAGGAGGCTTTCCATCCCCTGGTGGGGGTTGGGCAGCTGCGAGAGCTCTCGGTGTGGTGCAGGGATGAAGCCCGGCAGAGTGTGACACTGGGGTGAACCCCGCCGATCGATGTGCTGGTAGCTACTGGAGGCTGCCGGGGGAGAGGGCCGACTCATCAGGATCGGACACAGACCTGGCCAACGACTAGCTCCAGCTGGCACTGAGCAGTGTGGGATGCGTGCCCCCGGAGGAGGTGCGCTTCTCAGGGCACAGCACCAGGAAGGGTGCAGTGACCTGTGCCAGAGCAGTGGGCTTGACGCTGGAGAAGGTGAGCTTCCTTGGTGGGTGGTCACAGCGATCCTCGGCAGTGCAGGTCTACACCGACAGCAGTGCCTGACAGGGCGATGCGCACTTATTTTGGGAGGCCTGCTCCGGTGAGTGCGTGCAGGAACGTTGAGGCAGCGAGCAGACTCTGAAAGGGCACTTGCGATCCAGTGTACGAAAGAAATGTTCACATTGGAGCCAGCATATTCTTAGCGGTTTCAAAATTTGTCGCGGATAGACCTGAGGAGCCTGTGCCACAGGCTGTAACAATGCCACTTCGATCTGTCCAAGAGTAGCCTACATCCTAACAAGTGTACACGCAGGAGTCCAAACAGACACGGACGCGTCTCTGTTCTTTTGCACTTCCCACCTCACCCAACCCAGAAACTCGGTCAGTTGCAATGGACACTTCACAAAGATAAAACATTCAAAAATATACGTTCATTAAGTCTAGCTGGTAGCTTAGCTAAAGCACCAGCTAGAAAAAAATATTCATTTCACGAGTTTATGCAGTGCGCCTTTTTGGCAACTGAGATCGAGGGTTCAAAAGAAAGGGGAATATTCCATGTTGCTGCTTAAGCCCAGGCAAGGCGAAGTTAAAGGGGAAACCCAGTTGCAGTGAAGTCTCTGCGCGGTCCAGTCCTCACAGAGTCCCCCTCCTGCCGTCGGCACTCAAGAAAACTGCCAACTACCGCCGTCTTGAACATCTGATAGGTAAGAAAAACATGCAAAAACGGGATGGGGCCGTGCCAAGATACCACATACACTGAATGGCATGAGATCAGCCGACAAAAGCCAGCCCATCATCATCCCAGTGGATGTGAGAAGCAAATCAGGGGCAGGGCGGGGCCGTGACAAGATACCACCAACTCATACATATTCCCAACCCAGATGCAAAGCAGCATGGAAAGATGATACGATGTGACCGATCATCGCTCAACAATTGTTGGTCTCAGGGTTACGGAGTAAGCGGACCCTGCTGGCATGCCCCCCAGTGGCTCACGCTCGATGGATGGGACCCGCTGGTCCATGGTTATGCCATGAATGCAGTCACACCACACGGCATGGACACCCCATGGTAAAAAATGAAAACATGCAGGCACCTAAGTGCTCCCCACAAAAATCAAGGGAAAACACAGAACGTTGACTTCACCACCCTCTGCCTCTCCTTGCAGCAAAGGCAGACGAATCCACCGAGCTCTCCAAGAGGCAGTGCCCGCCAGAATGGCATCACAGGGACAACCGCCTCCCAAAACCCACTTCCATCCGGCGGCCGTTCACAGCAACGCGCCAGTACCTCACATCTGGGTCAAAGAACACGAGTCCCCCGGCATGTGTAATGAGCACCGGGCACGGAGAGGGAGCAAGCGTCAGACGAATCCAAGACACTCCCAAAGAGCGAGCCGCAGACGAATCCCCGAAGCTCTCAAAGATGCAGTACCCGCCAGAAAGGTACCACAGGGACAGCCACATCCCATCATCCAAAGCACCAGTGGCCGTCCCCATTAAGAACAGAGCATGGTACCCCACAACGTGGCGTTGATCACCAGTCCCCCGGCAGGTGAAAAAGCCCCAAGGCACTGGACAAAGAAAGCGCGAGCCGCAGACGAATCCCCGACGCTCTCAAAGAGGCAGTACCCGTCAGAAAGGTACCACAGGGACAGCCACATCCCATCATCCAAAGCACCCCAGTGGCCGTCCCCGTTAACAACGAGATGCCAGTACCCCACAGCGTGGGTGTTGATACCACATACACACTGAATGGCATCAGTTCAACCAACAAAAGCCTACCTACCATCATCCCAGTGGATGTGAGAAGCAGGCGTGATGGCAAGCGGAGCAGGCGTGATGGCAAAGCAGGGCCTGGGTTCAGGTGCACCTGCGAGTTGTGCTCCCAGGAGCGCTGCATCTTCTTCTTCTGCTTTTTCGCATTCTTGGCTGCACGTGGGTTGAACATACCCTCCTCCGCGTACAGGTCCACACTCGCATTCTTTGCAGGTTTTGGCACCGCCGAAGCAAACTTGATCTGGTGGTCCACATCCTCCTCTTCGACCATGCCGTCCTGCTCCATGCCGCGTGCTGCGGCTTTGCATGGGGGCATCTCATACTCAAACACCGCAGGATCCATCCTTGAATTTCCTGCTGATGGCTGTTGCACCATCGCCGCGCCCAATCAGCCCTCGTCGCTGAATAGGGGATATGCAGGCAGCACGTCGCTCATGTGCGCAGCTGTGTAGTGTACTCATCGCACATCGCAACCAGCATGTATCGCATCAAACTCGCCCAGGCAAGTGTGGCAAGTCGCTAGTGCAGTGAGTTCTCCTTCAGAGTCAGTGGAGCAACGGCGGAATCAGGCGGCCGTCCAACCAATGAGCTCCCGACCCCCGCTACTGAGTAGTCGCATCTCAAAGAGGTGCTGGGCGGACACAGGGAGCCGAACACCGCAAATCTACTGGAGCAGGGAGTTCAACATTTCAGTGTGCAAGGGAGGCTTGGGGTAGATATGGCTCACCGTCTCAATGAACATTGACCCTTCGTCGTTCATGGACGGAAGCCCCCCAATAACCGCAGACGCCTCGTTCTTGAACACCTGAGTCCACACACCTTCCCCCAGTCGTGGCGTGAGAGCTGCAGGGAACGGCATCGTAGACGCGCGAGCACTTGCATCCCGCCAGATTCTCAACCAGCCATGTAAGGGAGCCCAATCTTGACTTGCACAGGAAAAGAGGATAGAGACACCCATCGACGGTGCATCGCAGCCCTCCGTGAACCCGAGAGGTGACACATCCCCGTGCATGCACCTGATAGGTTGTGCACTCTGCTTTCACCCGACAGGTGGTGGACTGCTGATGGTCTATGGGCAGAGGACTACTGAGCTGAGCACAGTGCGCGTGCAGCAGATCCGCGCTGCTTGCAGCGAAGCGGATGGCAGGCGGCTCGGGACGGACGGAGTGGTCATGACTGGAGCTGAGCGCGCTATCGTGCCCGGGTGACCGCACCTCATGGGCGTTGAATTCTGGTCCCCAGCTGGATACAATAGCCGCCTCGCCGGCAAACTCGTTGGCGCGCACTGGAGGATTCGTGTAGTAGGGGATCTTGCCCGAATTCCAATCTTGTAGCACAATCCTCGCGGCGCTTTCAATATCCAAGAGCCCTCCCTGAGGGACTCCGCCCTCTTCCCCCCACCAGCACCCGTCTTTGAACCGCGTCGCCAAGTGACCAACACGTCACTCAGCGACTTGGAGGAGGGGCCTTCGAAGATTTGGAAAAAATCTGAAAGGAAAAAAATATTGCCCAGGGGTGCTCTCTGTCCTCCTCTACTTGGGAGCCTGCAGCTAATGCGCGCGAGGGGAGGGGTTGGCAGAGGGCAGAAGCAGGCGGGCACCTTCTTGAACTTCCCACGCGATGTCGCTATCTGTATGAGGAACTCCGTGTGCGAGTTGAACGGCTGCAGGCTGTACACCTCCACCAGCTTTGCCGGGTTGCACCGCTTCAGAATCTCTTGCACTGCGGGCACGCAGCGGCGGGCAGGCCTCAGGATGTGGCAAGCAAGCTCTCGTTGGCGCCACGTCAGCGACAGCGGGAAGGTCTCGGGACGTGGCAAGCGAGCTCTTGTTGGCGCCACATCAGCAGCGGCGGGAGAGCGGGCCCCAGGTATTCTCAGGTGTTACAGAACTGGCCCAAATAAAATGTATGTCAAATGTATGAAACATGTGTCCGTGCCATAACGGCCCCGCAGAGGGTCCCTTGGCGGAAAGGACCCCCATACGGGCTAGTTGTGGGAGCAACGGGGGAAAGCGATCCCTTCGGTATGCACACCGCACCTGGGGTGATAGGGTCATCAAGCTTCTCAATTCGTGCGGCGTTACGCAGCACCGCAGCCACCGGCGAGTTCATGTCGTCCCCGGTGGGGAACACAATGCCCGGGCTGTCCAGAATTTTCACAAGCTTGTCGAGATGGACCTCCTGCGATCCCCGGCAAGATGCGGGGATGAAGAGCCTCCGTTGCCCCCTACTACGCCCTCTACAACATCTCTTGGTGCCGTGAGGAGTCCCCCCCACTTTAACACTCGCCCTGCTTGCCCAACACCGAGTCCCGCTCACTGTGACACTCGCCCTGTTGGCCTGACGCCGAGTCCCCCTCACTGTGACACTCGCCCTGTC
>LGRX02018290.1:0-19051 GCA_001247695.2 Cymbomonas tetramitiformis
CCTCCCCCAAAACGCTGGCTGCTTCCTTAACGTCGAGTTTCCTTAAAGGTGAGCGATTACTGTATTCCACAGCTAGTTTGGCCATGATTGGCTAAAGCAGCCGCTTGGAGAGGTGGTGCGCGACGGCGCGTTTGGGGACTCACGGGAATTTTGAGATGAGCTGTTTGCGGTGAGCGTTTTTTGAGCCGCAGCTATGGGGGTTCGACCTGGACCGGGCCTAGTCGACGCAATGTTCATTTACGGTATTACGCTTGCCCTGATCCCGCTTGCTGCCGATTTTTGGGCTGGTGGCTCGAGCACCTTCGACCTCGACGACGTCTTCCAGTGCCCCTCGCTTGCATGGCTCTACCGCTCCGTCCGTGACTGTGGCGTCGCATCTTCCCCACGACATTACCCGAACGCGCCCCGGCGTACCACCTCCCATCAGGCTTTCAGAGTTATGGGTGTTACCACCAGAGCAAAGAAGTCCCTCACGAGGGACAGCGACATTGATGCCTCGCTGAGGCTTATCGACGGGGTTCGGAACAGCCCGACGGTGCGGACACCGACTGTTCCGACCCCCAACCCTGCTTCGAACGAGGGCGCCGACGTGGCCATTAGGCGTTACTTGCAGGAGCAGGCGAAGCTGACCGACGAGATCTACAAGGCACGTCTTCATCGTGCCTGGGCCAAGAGCGTCCGCGAGGACGTTCTTGGTGACAAGAAACACCATTTCCACGGTACGGACGACGCTGGCCTTCTATCCGACCTGGTGGTGCAGCTACGTACGGAGTTCGAGTCAGCTGGGCTGGAGCTGAAGTCCTTTGATCTCGACGACCCCCTTACCCCGGTTGTGAGCCGGGTGAATGGCCTTCTGTACGACGTGCTGGCTCTCGTGGTGGAGAAGCACAGCAACGCGTATGTCTGGCTCACGGGTACGGATGCTTCCTCTGACCGAGATGGCCGGCGGGCTTTGGTCGACATCATCAAGGGCTGCGTACCGGTGGCACTGCGGGAGTCGCAGCAGGAGGAGCATGCGGCCTTGCGTTACCCCGCAAACGTGGACCCGCAGCCGATCTTGGCGCGGGAACAACGTTTGGTGCGGGACAACAGGGCCTCCGACTGGACACCTACGGAGGCTACGCGTAAGCTGAGCCTGTACACCAGGCTTGACCCGGCGTTCTACGCTGCGGTTAAGGTGCGCTACCCCATGGCTGCTGACTTGGCCCATGTACCGTTGGCCTCACTCCGCTCCATGGTGGTAGAGATCTACCAGGCTTGGGCTCAGACTGACACGGGGAAGGCAGCTTCTGGCGCGGACGGCATCTCCGCGCACCTCTCCAGCAGCGAGTACGACGCCCTCCTCGTGAAGATCACGGAGCTGAAGGAGCTGGTACAGCGGCAGCACGGGGAGGGCGCTCCGGTGGTGCGGCAACAGCGGGACAAGCAGCGGCAACAGCAGCAGCAGCGTGCGCAGCAGCCGAGGGGCTACCGTATGGGGCAGCACAAGGTGCCGCCCGTGGGATTCGACCGGGACGACCAACGAGCAAAGCCGTTCTGCGGCAGGTGCAAGAAGGCGGGCAAAGGTGAGAGCTACCACTTCTACCGCGACTGCCCGTTGGGCGGGCGCCAACACCCGCCCACCTCCGCCGCGGCATTCTGCATTCCTATCGACGAGGAGGACGCGGAGGGGGTGCATGCGCTTGCCATGTGTGCACTCTTCCAACAGGCGGCGGACGATGGCGCGGAGTCCTTTGCTCGTGCGGCCGCCGCGTACGGGCCGCCCGCGGTGCTTTGTGCGGGAGCGGTGGGCGGCATCGACGTGTCCGCCTACGGCTTCGCGGTGGAGCAGCAGTCAGCTTCCGACGAGCCCGTAGGGGACGACATTCTCCGACGGCTCGACGATCTTGCCGCGGAGGTTCACTCCGCGGCCAATCACCAGGTGCACTTCACGCACGCATCTTTCCCGCCTCCTGACGGCATCGAGCAGCAGGCTTCGGCTCTGGTGTGCGGACCCGCCACGGCGGGGACCACGCCGGAGGAGCAGGTTCCGGCAGGTGGTGCGGCGGCATCGGCATCCGCCGTGCCGGCCCCTGCTATGCCTGTCTCGCAGGGAAAGGATGTGAAACCCGCGCCACTGCAATCGGCGCGGGTAACCACCACAGCGGACGCGGACGGTGAGTTCGCGGGGTTCGTTCAGACCGTCAACCACGCCGCCATCGGGCAGGTTGATCTCACGGGTTACGACACGGACGATTACGAGGACCTCGCCGACGGCAGCTTCATCGTGAAGCCGCGGACTCCGGCCATTTCGGCAAATCATGCGTCGGAGTCCGCGACCCACGTGCCTCGGTCTGGTGGTGCATCCCGCACCTACGGTTGTGGCAAGCCGCCATGGGGCTTCCCCGCACACGCGGACCCGTGGGGATTTCATTACTTTGTCTCTCTCTTTCTTTTGATCTCGATCATGGGAGTGGGAGCTGCCTACACGGCGGCCAATGACATCGACTCTGTGCAGGTATCGGGTCGGGTTGCACCGCAGCCTGTGCTGTGCAGGGGAGACTTATGCATCTACCCCGGTATATCCGAGCTGGACCCCGTCACTCTGGATGCAGTACTGCACTCCCTGGGTGCTGCGACGGTGATTCACCGGCCGCCTGACCCACTGGAGAGCAGTGCTGCAAGCTACTACCGTGGGCATTGTGGTGACGGTGCACCTCTGGACTTTGACCCCGAGTAGCTTTCCTTCCGGCTCTGGCAGTGCACCACTCTGGTGGTGTGCTGAGATGTGCTTTGACCTCAACATGGTCTTCAATTTGGTTTATGCTTTGCTTTGACATCTACAATCTTCAATCTGGTTTGCTTACACAGTGTCTTTCAGTTGTTTAGCGGGAGCTCCTTGCCCGTAGGTTTCTGCACTTGTGCTAGCTAGAGGGTTCAAATTTGTGTTTCAGAATTGCACAGTTTGATTAGCAGTTAGGTCTGTCACCCTAGCTCCTGCCCTAACTTATCTTAACTTCTCTCACTTACCTGTCAGTCACCCACAGTGCTGGGGTGGTGTGCTGAAATCTGTATAGGCAGCCCTGACCAGGAGTCCCGGTGCAGGCCCCTATGACAGATGCATAGGTAGCCAACACTGGACCGTGACTGATCCGTAAGCCTGTGCTGTGACACACCGAGTGTCACAGGTAGCTAGACCGAGACCGTTCCGACTCCGTGACCGTTCCGGGTATATCTAGCTTAGGGTTTATTTCTTATACGGGTTTATCTATATTGGTTCACTGACTGTCTGATATCTTGAACCGGGATATTCCAGTAGGCCGGAGACACATGACCTGGACGACATCAGGCCGCACAAAATCATGTCGGTGGCCTTTGTTGTGGAGCGATCTTCGGTGGGTTGGGGGAGCAGGCCAACCAGCTCTTACTACAGGATTGCGCGCGCAAGGCGGCATGATCGGTTGGGTCCAGAGACGGCTGCGGCGACGTGGTCGACGCCTGCGCGTTTGCGTCCTATTGGGGACAGAGGGTCATGGTTGCTTTGCACGGGGCGCAGGCCTTCGGGCTTCACGGCAGGGCCCTTGAGGACTACGCCCCAGTAAGCTCTAGTTGCTTCAGTTTGCAGTGCCTGTGTGACTGATTGTGTGCTGATGGGTAATAATTGTCTCACCTCCACCTCCGCCTCCGCCTCCGCCTCCACCACCTCCCCCCACCACCTCCATCACCCCCTCCTTCCCCACCCTGCTCCCACCTGACCTCCGGCTCGTTTCGTTTCTCGATTCTGTTTCTGATTTGGCGGACGGAAATGAGGAGGATGAAAACGGGAGGAGGTTTCCGGTCTAAAATGGGGGGTGGCATTCATCGATTCGCCCCGCCTAGCTTTAGGGTCTTAGGGTTTTGTCGAATCCAGAGGGAAAATTCCCTCCAATGAAATGAATCCAATGGAAGCAGGAAGTATGAACAGTCGGTAGAGCTTGAGCACATGCCACCCCACCGCGCCTCGTAGTGTTTCAAGAAGACACAGCTCGAACTCGTTCATTCTTCCTCCGCAGACGTGCCTGAAATGAGAGTGCTTCAATTACTCGAAACACGAACTAGTGGACATCCAGGCTGTTTGAACAAGAGGTCCACAGGTATATACACCGCTGACACTAGATGGGGCCTCGCGCCACCCTTGCGCGGTGTGCGTAAAGACTGTTTCCCGCCAAGTCAAGTTCTTCGGATCATAGTGATATCTTCAGTTATATCCTGTCCTTAAATCGTGCATCCGAAAGCGTTTGTTCAGATGATCCCTTGACTCGCGACGTTTTGTAGCTCGCGAGATGTAAGAAGTGGCAAACGATCTTTAGAAAATTTATCATGGCTATTCGCGGATATTGCAGGGGCGACAACGTGCACTCCGGCGTCAAGTCGCGGTTTCTGCGCCCAAGAATGCTTTAGACGTCCTGAAAAGTCGGGTTCCCGAAGCTTCAGGGCTCACGCCTCTCAAGATCCTCGTGGGCCGGTCGGGGGAAAGCCACTTTTTGGCTGGCTCAGCGATCTTTCTGCTAAAGCAAAGGAAGCAGCAAGCCAGCTGGACTCTTGGGCGGGTGATGCTTCATATTTAACAAATCACCTGCTTACGTCTTTCGGTCCCTTTCGTACCGAAAAAACAGCTTTGAGACATTCGATCGTGTCCCTTGTGCAGTTCGCAGTGAGCCTGCAGCCTTCTATCGTACCCCGCTTGTAACACCCTGCTTGAAGTTGATAGTCAACGGAAGACTCTCTCAACCGCTGCAAGCGTGAACTTCGCAACCTATTCCGATGCGCTTTCTCGTCTGTAAGCTACAGCTTGCAGTTATACCCCGGCGTTGCATGGCAGCCAGCGCGCACTTGCGTTGGTGGGCCAAAGCCGCAGTTACACAACCGAAGTTTGCATACGTAATACGGAGTGATCGGCGTTTGTGCTAAATAATGTCGTTCGTGTCAAGCGTGCCCGATTCAGCCTTAACGATCAGTGTTGAGTCCTAGCAGCATCCTAGCTTCTTCCATACGCTGAATCCACCGGAAATCTCTTTAGTCGCAGCCCCTCTCTTTGCACTTACTTCTTTGATGGTCTGGGTTATAATTTGTGGGCACGTATTCGCAGAAGATGAGACCTCTCCGGAGGTGGCTGCACTCGCCACAGGGTCCGGTTGGGACGTGCAGCTCTCCGTTTACGAGCGGGAGCCGAATGAACCGTTATCCACCAAAGTGGCCAACAGAGTTAATCGGGTGGATCTTGGCCTGGAAGTCAGTTTCCTTGCCCCCGACCCCGGTTTCTACCCTCCTCGAGGCGAGGCCGTGGTCACGCAGAGCCGTTTTTTCGAGGTACGGACGGAAATTCAAAGTCCTCAAGTTCGAATAGAGGCAACGTTATTTTCACCCTATATGTCTCCAGCCTTTAGTGCAGAGCATCGAGCGCCTTCTCATCCCGACTTCGCTTATCGGTTCTGACGGCCTGAAGAAGTTTGGCGCGGGGTTTTCCGCTTGAGCTCATGGAGGTTACTCGCTCACACGTGGGGTAACACGAATGGCTGCTGCTCTTTGGTGGACCCAAAGAGACCGCACCGCACCGCGAGTCTGATTTGTGAGGGAGATGGCGTAGTTGGACCGTAGTTTCAAAGCTGATTGAGGAGAGATGTAGCGAGCTTTCACCGAGGACACCTTTGCCTGAGCCACTTGGTTCTCATCCATTATAGGGGGCAAGGAAGGGATCGGCGGGCATATCAGGGTGGCAAGGGCGCTTTCTGGATCGTTGATGAAGAAGGGTATTTCAAGTTCACTCTGAATGTCAAAGAGGTGAAAGCTGGAGAATTGGTGGTCATTCCGAAAGGTGCTTGCTCCTCGTACACTTTCCAGACCCAGAAACTTGAAGCAGAGAAATCAAACATAGATACTAGGTTCTTAGATACATCGAGTCCCGGCATATTAGGCGACATATTGTGCGTATGGCCGTTTACAAACTGCTGATAACCGGGTATCACCTTTGTACATTCCAATACGACTCTGCCAATATGTTTTACATACACGTCGCAACCCTGACCGCGAGCTGTAGCTCAGTGCAGCTAAGGCGTTTGTAGCAAAATTACTTGTGGCACACCTGCCACTTAATGCACCTAGCATCAACAACGGATTCCCCCAGCGCTGTTCGATGATATGCGGTTGTCCTTCAGGCCGGGTGTATTTTAACGGCAAAGTGCAATACGATGCGAACACAACCGACGGCAGTGCTCAGGTCAGAGAAAAGAGGAACACCACAAAGATCAGAGCAGCCTTCACCCTGTGGCCCGGATATCACCCCACACCCTGTCTCACACTCATCAAAGCACTTCATCATAGACCATTATGACGCATTATCATGTACTGCGATGAGCGTTTGTTCCACGGACTGCAGTGACAGGCACGCTCGGTTGACCCTACTGCACACTCATCAAAACACTTCATCATAGACTATTATGACGCATTATCATGTTACTGCGATGAGCGTTTGTTCCACGGACTGCAGTGACAGGCACGCTCGGTTGACCCTACTGCACACTCATCAAAACACTTCCATCATAGACTATTATGACGCGTATCATGTGCTGCGATGGCGTATGTTCACGGACTGCAGTGACAGGCACGCTCGGTTGACCCTATGCACACTCACCAAAAACACCATCATAGACCATGATGGCGCGTATCACATGTACTGAATGGCGTTTGTTCCCACGGACTGCAGTGACGAACGCGCTTCGGTTGACCCTACTGCACACTCATCAAATCACTTCATCATAGGCCATATGGCGCGCGTATCATGTTACTGCGATGGCGTATGTTCCTGACTGCAGTGACAGGCACTTCCGGTTGACCTACTGCACACTCATCAGAAACACTTCCGTCATAGACAAACCATGGCGCGTATCATGTACTCGCGATGGCGTTTGTTCCATGGACTGCAGTGACGAGCCGCTTCGGTTGACCCTACTGCACACTCATCAAATCACTTCATCATAGACCATGATGACGCATTATCATGTACTGCGATGAGCGTTTGTTCCACGGACTGCAGTGACAGACACGCTCAGTTGACCCTACTGCACAGACTGCCCTATCTGTTGGGCTCTGATCTTCCCGCACTTTTATTTCCCACGTACTGCCGACGGAATTCGGCTTTGATTATAGGCCTTTTCAACTTGTGGGGACATGCAAGTGGACTCAACTCTTAAGCAGAAAATGGTTGTGCGTCATGCAGGTGTGTCTGCGAGACGGCGTAGCCACTATAAAGCAGGATGTTAAAGCGAGTTTTCTAGGTCAGGACTACTCTGGTATTCTTGCAGAATATGTTATCATTGGAACTTTTTTGGCCAGACCCGCCCTGGATGCAGCGTAGATGACCGCTCATTGTGAATCATCTCCGTCTTTGCAACTCACCTGAGCGAGAGACTGTTATCTTTGATCACAGTATGTTGCCGCCTCTACTTGCCTTGTGCTATTATATTGATATATCACACGATTCTTGAACTGCGTCATAGAGGAATTTGACGCCTTTTGATCAGACACCTTTGGTCACCTTTGGTTGTCTTTCGTCAGTTGTGCCATTTCTCCGATTCCGTGTTGATGCAGTTTTAGTCACGAATCAGATACAGTACGGCTATGGCGTCACGATCACAACATCATACTACTCCATGCCATACTGACATACGTCGTCGGTATGGGAGGAGGGGGCTGCACAATTCTGGACACCGGGTTGGTAGGTTGGGGGTTCACTCCCCTAGGTGCTGAAGCATGTTGATGCGTAGGGGGTTCGGAAAAGAAACATACTTAAGGGAACTCCTATGGGGGGTCAAATCCCGTGTCCAGAATTGGGGCCCTCCCCGCAAAGCACAATTGACCGGCCCCCTATATGCTCGACACGCAGCTCGTTCGTTGCAAAGTTCTAGGCTTCATCTCTATTCATATATGCCGATGCGTGTCAATCAATGCCCATCATTCCTTACCGTTTGCGTAAAATATTGCAACCGGTGCTCACTTGCGTAGTAACTGCAAACCAAATACTACCTGGTACTCCTGATCTTACGCGCACATTTTGAATTTTCGAACTCTTCTTTCTGACCTCAGCACGGCAGTTTGAATCATATTCGACATCCCCAACCGATTAGGCCCAATCGACAGCGTAGTCATCTCGTATGCGACCCCCGTTGGCTCGGATGGTGGTATGAGGACCTATCGTGCACGCCGCTGAAGGCTATATAAAGTTACAAACCGCCTTTGAGCGCGTCAACGCACTACGAACTACTTATTGATATGCACATTGCGGGACTTTCTGGAGAACGACGACCGGATGACACCAATTCTAAGAGAGCACGCTCCCCTTTGCGAGATTATTTGAGATAACATTGTATACCAGAGGCAAACAAGGGCAGCGGGCATGTGGGGCGAGACGAAACTGTTCCTGCGCAACTCCTGTGGAACGATTCCTGCGCAGGTTTTAATGGTAAAACGCCTCCGATGATGTGATATTTTATGGTTTTAGGTAAACGTGTGTTAACCGTGTGCTAATATAAATAAAACTGTTGAACAACTCTGCAGAATGTATGGCAATGTGCCAACTACTCACCTTGCAAATTTCGACATACCGGAAGCAACCGATCGACGGTCTTATTCGTATTGTAAAGAAAACGAATTATCAATGAACAGCACCTATGATCGTTCGGCACCCACGCATACCGAGTGTCGCGAAATTGAAATAGCTGCAGTCTTTGTTTTGCAAAGTGTCAGAGTGACACTTTGAGACGAATGCACAGCCCGCAGCAACCGTAGAGGTGCAACGAGATGCCTCAGCGTATAACGTGCAGCGCTGGGTCGATTGCTCAAGACTCGCGCGGCAGCCAATATACAATCTACAGCAGGCGTGCGCCGAACCAGCAATTGAGCCAGGCTCGCAGAAACCAAAGAACTGTTTACAACAGTCGCGGGCGTGTCGTACGACCGACGAACTGCAAGTTGTCCAGTCGGCGCGAGACTGAGCAAGTATCGCAGCGGCCAAAGCAGCACCACCCAAACCAGCCGCAGCAATGAAGCGAGGTGCCACAATTTTATTTGGCGCAGTGCTGATCCGATAGCGCGAGACTCCTCGCTGCCAATGCACAACTCGCAGCATACCAAAGAGTGGGAAAATTACCCGCAGCCATACGCGGGTCGAGCTGTGTTATCTGCCGGAAAGATACGGTGCACGCGGTAAGATCGAGAGGTGTATACGCACTCCCCGGGGCCTTGCTATAATACTTGTCCTGCGAGCTGCAGCTGAAAGGGCGCGTTGAGGACACAACTGCAATGCTGGACTTCATAGCAGCGTCAACAACAGCTAGCATGTTAGACCAGATGGGGAAATCCGAGATCTACTTGACAATGACAGACCTGGGCAAACTACTTAATCAACCGAACCAATAACTGAATCAACTAATCAAAACGCCATTGTGATTGGTGCATGTATGTATACGTCTCGTGTACGTCATGCTATGCCACGTAATTTGTCACTCAGATGAGCGAAGCGAAGAAAGAAATCGTAAAAAGTTTATAGTTATAGAACCGATGCGATGCGATGCGATGCGATGCGATGCGACGCGACGCCGAAGTCTCGTCGTATAAAACGAAACCGAATCGTCAACGACGTCGAATGTGTTGCGAGTCTGGATAATGTCGTCGTAAGCGAATCGTCATCGTAAGTGAGTCTGGCATGCATGTTTCGGATGTTTCTTGTTTGCATGCCGACTTACATGACAACATAATTGATGACCGCCTAGCGGGGATCTTGAGATCGAAAATGCTAGTACATAATCGTCGACACTCTGTTTTGCCGCATGTATACATCGAGGGAGAACGATGAGCTTCTGACGCAAGGTTTCATGGGGAGCATCCCTGCAGACGAGGCCTGGAAGACCCAACGAGCTTAAGAAACATGCGGAGCTCAAGGCCTTCTCTAGACTCCGATGACCGAGCCTGTTGGAGTACGATGCTCCGGGCGAGTTGATAATCAGACTAACACGGGAACCAGAAAACCCGAGAGGTAATCTGGACGCTGACCCAACGACTGAAGAGTGCCCTCCATATCCTCCCTGTATGTTCTTTCCAGGACATCTTGATATTACAGATGCGTGCGAGGACCATCTATTCACACCAAAAGGATGGGAGTTACTTGTGCTATCCTTTATGTCGGATGCGGCGGATGACACATGACAGGATGCCGAATGGAGCGTGCTGACAGCATCAACATAATAGTATGCCAGTGATGACGTACTCACGCCGTGTCAGGGCACAACCATAACATCAAAAGATAACTTGTATGAAGTGATAGGTCTGCGCTGATGACTATGGAAGCTTGCAGGGAGTGGTGGGGAACCGATCACGACCGCAGAGGCTGACATAAAAATGACGGGAAACTTAAGCCAGTGACATATAGTACAGAAAAATGAAACAATACGACTCGCACAGTACGACTACAGTTCTGGTTCGTTAAACAATAGGCATATGGGTGCCATTTATTTCTAGGACCCATCGGACAGTGTCACACTGACATATTATGAGCAAGTGAAACAATGCCACACGTGAAACGAGAAGAAGAAGAAAAAGGCATTTCGATTCCCTCACGTGATTAATGTTCAAGCGGCATTCCCTGACAGAGGTGGCTGTTCCGGCTGTCCGTGCTCAACTTGGTGAGCAGGAGTGAGCACGCTGAAGCGTGTCCCTGTAACGATCTCGCCTTTGTCAGCAAGCTCCTTGCGCCGCAGTATGTACAGCCGTACCGTGTCCAGCTCTTCCTGCGCGATACTGTTGCATGCCTGGCAGAACGAAGGAGGGGAAAAACAGATAACCCGTAAGTTGCAATACGGACTATCCAGTGCATACGGGATGCATCCTGAGCTCGGCTTCAGTGTGTTTAGGACTGAGGCAACAAAACTGAGCTCCAGAGTGTCGAAATGTGGGTGGGCCCATCTCCCGCAGGATGCATCCAAATACGGGCAGTAAGCACTGGAAACATCATGCCAAACAACCCCCGAGGTCTTGAATACGAGCTAAAACTCAACATCACGAGATAGCATAAGTTCAACTGGTGACGTACATCGAGCTGCAACGCGCGCTGAAAGTTCTCCGCGGCCAGCTCCGGCTCCCCGTAGTTGAAGTGTGCCCGCCCGAGGGTTATAAAGCCCTGAGAGATCTCGCGTTCCCGCATCAGTTCGCGGAACAGGTCCAGGCAACTACCCTCGCGTTTTCGATCGTCCCCGCGCCGCAAGCAAAAGCATATTGACTCCGGGACGAGCGCTTCCAGTCGTCCCCACGCCGCAAGCAAAGGCATATTGACTCCGGGACGAGCGCTTCCAGTCGTCCCCGCGCCGCAAGCAAAGGCATATTGACTCCGGGACGAGCGCTTCCAGTCGTCCCCGCGCCGCAAGCAAAGGCATATTGACTCCGGGACGAGCGCTTCCAGTCGTCCCCGGCGCCGCAAAAGCAGACACTGTTCAAGCTCTGGACTTCCAGTCGTCCAGCGCCGCAAGCAGAACTATATTCACTCCGGGACGGCGCTTCCAGTGTTCGTCCTCCCCGCGCGCAAGGCAAAGGGCATATTCCTCCGGGACGCTTCCAGTCGTCCCCGCGCCGCAAGCAAAGCATATTGACTCCGGGACGAGCGCTTCCAGTCGTCCCAGCGCCACAAGCAAAGGCATATTGACTCCGGACGGCGCTTCCAGTGACGGTCCCGCGCGCAAGCAAAGGCATATTGACTCCAGGACGGCGCTTCCCGCGATCGTCACGCCATGGCACAAGGCATATTGACTCCGGAGACGGCTTCAATCGTCCAGCGCCGCAAGCAAAGGCAATGACGCTCGGGGTGGCGTGGTCGTCCAGCCGCAGCTCAGAAACATATTGACTCCCCAGGGAGTGGCGCGCTTCCAGTCAGCTCTGCCTCAAACTCAAAGGCATATTGACTCGGGCGAGCGCTCGTCCCCGCGCCACCTGGCAAGGCACAACATCTGGCTCAGAGCGGCAGCTTTAGTCGTCCCCAACTTGCCTGCTCGTGCCTCTCAGCTCAGGCTGGCTTTGTTTACCAGTCGTCCCAGCGCAAGCTGCGCGGCCATATTGACTCCGGGACGAGCGCTTCCAGTCGTCCCCGCGCCGCAAGCAAAGGCATATTGACTCCGGGACGAGCGCTTCCGGTCGTCGTTGGGTGAAAGACAAACGGGTTTTTCCAACTCTGAGATCAGAGCGTGTGCGCTTTGCACGTTTGCTTGGAACAGCACTGCTTGTTCAGGGGCCTTTGACATTGACATTTCAAACTTCTGTATGCTGGTAGCCGAATAAGCGAACACAATAATGTCTGATAGCGCGATCCCACTGACACGTGAAGAACCGCAACTCGGATGTAGCTCGCACCTCGGACCACTCGGGGTCAAATTCTGTCGCTTTCTTGGCGGATCTGACGGCTTGCCAAACAGCATCCATCTCGAGCAACACCTGAAACATTGTTTCCTCCCGGTGGAAAAAGTTGTATTTAGACCCCAGCAATTTGCCTGATGCCTTTCTTTAGGGCACACGAGGCTGGACTCGAGTTATGCTGGACGGAATTCTCGAAGCGCCACGATCAACATTGTCGCCACGCCAATGTAAAAGGGACGCTAAGATAGAGTGTAAGAGGAATGAAGCGCATAAAACAACCAAAGCAATATGGGCACACACCGCTGTCGTCAAGGGAGACCAAGCGTGCGGCACGAACACATCAGTTGCAGCAATTCATGACCAAGGTGGGTGATATCACACCTGGGCCTTCAGCTCGTGTAAAACCGCACGCTCCGGAGTGAGATCGAGGGCCCTTTCCCATCGCTTCAGCGCTTCGCGGAACAGCCCGTTTTCGGCTTGGGTGTTGCCTTCCGCCTGTCACCACTTGCTTGTCAGGTTCTCACCTTCTCGGCAGGGTATAGCACGGAGAGCAAGTGCATCCCACACCTGAATTTCCAGCGACTGCTTCAGAGCTTCTTCTGAAGGAACATAGTTCGCACCGGACGTTAAGGAAAAAAGATTGGGAGTCCCATCTTCTTCGAGGCTAACTGATCCTCCCGCACTTTCGAAGGGCAGCCCGGCTTTATCCCTTAGCTTACGACGTTTGCGATTCCAACCGAACTGCATAGAATCAGTGTTATTACAGCGGTGACCTCAGAAGAATAGGCCCGCTATGCACGCCTGTGTTGTAGAGAGCATTTGGAGATGTTGCAGATGGAATTCACACGCGTCGTGCGAAGCTAAAGCGGCCTTTCTCGATATGCTTTCTGGGGACGCCGCAAGTAGGTCGAACCACAAGATGTAGGGGGGAAGCGTGCGCTAAGCTTGAGCACCACGCACGCAGTCCTAAAGCAACAGTGGTAGAAGATAGTGACACATAGTTACGGTATTGTTTTAGGTTTTTACAACAGTCGTGCCTGACGTGAGTTCAGTTGAATCAGTGTTGAATCTCACGCACTCGCACTTTACGGCCGGCACCCTCCACTCCCCTACAAGCAATACCCCCCACTTCCCACCCCCGATCGAGCACCAACGAAACCGCCAGCGTCAACCGACTGCGATAGTGACAAGAAACAAGAAATATATACATAAGGATATATATATGTCGGGTGCTGAGGAGCAGAACAGTCTCGCAGGGGCGGGTGTTCTCGGA
Source organism: Cymbomonas tetramitiformis (assembly GCA_001247695.2). Classification (NCBI taxonomy): domain Eukaryota; kingdom Viridiplantae; phylum Chlorophyta; class Pyramimonadophyceae; order Pyramimonadales; family Pyramimonadaceae; genus Cymbomonas; species Cymbomonas tetramitiformis. The sequence goes on from LGRX02018290.1 coordinate 13,685, forward strand.
TGGGAAAGACTATGGGCTCCGGAAGTCCGGGATGGTCATCAGGTCATCGCATCATCGAGTCTGATGACAGAGCCGGCCAGCCGGCTCTAACGTTCCTTCCTTCGCGCGAACAACATCGGTTACGTTATGACACAAGTATCGCATGCGTTGACTTTCTGAGGAAGCAACTAATTGCTGCGCACCAACACTTACTGTAGAGCTCACAATTTCTCAGCGTTCCGTCGCCTTGTGGGGCGGCCGGTGCTGTGACTGTTGTAAATATGCGCAGGGATTGTTTGAATGCTCGACTGTTTTTTATTTTTCAGTTTGTTTATGTTGATATTTAAGCTCACGATATTGGGTGTGCGTAGTGTGTGTCGCAGGTATTCCGATGGATGCCGAGGAGGGGCGCGTTCTTTTGAGATGTGGAAGTCTAGGGCAACCTAGCTTGGGATGAAACCCAACCACATCGGACTCGTGGTCACTTGTCCATTTATTCACCTTGAATAAGTACGCAGAGTTTGAGGAGCAACGACTTAGGATAAGGCATCGGCTGTTTTATTTTTATGGGTTTGTGGCTAATTCGCGACCTCTTGAGGTGTGGAAGTCGAGGTTGGTGTATCCAACCTTGCTTGGGCTCAACCTCAACCACATCTTATCGTACTTTGTCTGTACCGCGTTCGTGACAGCATGTCAATTTCCGCGTCGCTGGTTGGAGGTCCACCGTTTTTCGTCGACGGCAGTACAGTACAGACAAAAGTGACGACGGTATAGAGGCAGAGGCGTGGATGTCGCCAAAATGAACTTCTTCAGAATTAAGTATGGGGCAGTACAGGCGACGGTACAACCGATGGCACGACAGTACAGACGACATTACAGACGACAGTACAGACGACAGTACAGAAATATCGAAGCGCAGACACTCGCGATGGCTCGATTCTGTCGTTTATACCACAGATGAATTTATCGCGCGTTTGTACGCTATTTAAAGAAATCGTGCGCTATTTTGAGGGGGTTCTTCGTGATAGAAAGGCGCATGCATGCGGACAAAGAATATACAGTGGATATAAATAATTCCCATTAAAATCTCGATGTCCCCAAGATTTCATCCCTGTGTTCGCTGAAATATTCTTGAAATCGGTGTCCTTAAATATGCAAATTGTCATAAAATCGATGCAGTACAGTACAGCGCAAGCGGTGCAGTGACACAGTACAGCGACGGTAATTCCCCTAAACCTCCGGGCTGTACTGTACTGTCGCGCGACTGCCACGTCGGCGTAAATTCCCCCAAAAACGACAGTACAGTACAGAAAAATGACAGGACAGTACAGCGGAGGTTTCCTCGGTGCAACCCGGGGTAAGATGATATAAAATACTTAGTTGAGTGTTTTATAGCACACTGACAACTGTGACAACGGACACTGGTGACATCTCGGGCTGAGGCGGGGTGACAGACAGGAGACCCACTGTGCCCCCCCCTTACAGTGGGGGGGGCAAGATTGGGTTCCCCGTGACACCACCTCACCCCGTGGGGCTGAGGTGTCACCAGGCAAAGAGGCAGGAGCATTGCAGGGTCTAGGAGCCACACCGGCTCGGGCAATCCGGCATGCGCCATCCCAAGATGTTTGAAAGTCCATTGCTAAGTCAATCTAAAGAACTCGGGTCCCTCGAGGATCATCACAAACCGTGCAGGCATGGAGAAGGGTCAATGCTGAGTTGTGCTGCGATGTTTAGTCTCGCTTCGCCGCCGACCGAGATGTTGTAGCTGCACCCTAGAAAGGCGGGATCCACGGAACAGAGCGGAGAGCCGGCCAATCGGCGTCACCGTCGTCCACGGAGGTGTCGGGCATGGGCTCCGGCCCGTCACGATCGAGCAAAGGGCGGAAAGGGAACGCGGCCGGCTCATCGTCGACATCGTCGTCCACGGCCGCATGTTGCAGGGAAGGCGAGCCATGGCCCGCCGGGGGACCGGGGTCCGTCGCAGGCGGCACACCACCGGCGGGCCGAGCCTAGGCAGCGACCGTAGGGCGCTTCGGCGCCGTCGGCGCATCAGGTGGCGCCCTGGAAGGCGCAAATGACGCGGCGCACGAGAAAGGGCACACCCCCTTTGTGGTGAGGTGGCCATCGGTGACGTCCCAAAGGCGGAAGCATGTGATGCAAGGGTAGCCGACCCCCTCCCACACCAAGTAGGGGATGCGGGGGTTCTGGGCCGGCTTCCAATCTCCAACGGGCTTGACGATGCCGCCGCGTGTGTGCACGGAGTTGAACGTGGCACCACCGGCTCCGTCTGCCCGCGCCTTGCCACCACCAGCGCCCGGAGATGGAGAAGAGGCAAGGCGGGAGAGATGCCCCTCGCTCTGCCATACCGTGGCAATACGGAGGGCGAGGGTGGAGAATGTGAACCTGTGGCCAGCGGCGAGCTCACGTAGCACCACCAGATAAAGTGGGGACACGCGTGCGGGGAGCTCGCCGCCGACCGGCTGAGGACGTGCTGGAGATCTTGTACACGTCCATTGTCGTCGTAGCCGGGATGAAGTCGTTGATGCTTGTCGCCCAGGACGCGGAGAACCGTGAGCTGCGGGGCGGGGTCGGCGGTCTCGTCAATCTTGGTGTCCCGCAGCTTCGTCCAGAAGCGGAAAGTGTCGGGGTCCGTGGTGGCCTCGACGTGGAAGCGAAGGCGCTGTAAAGCGCAACGCCCATCGCGCGGGTGAACTCGAGCGGACTCCTGGTAGAGAGCCATAGTAGCCGTGCCGTGGAGGACGCCCTTGAGGATGATGAAAATGAGCTCGTTCAAGGACCAGTGGTACTCGAGGTACTCGTGCTCGAGGTCGAAGAGCTTGTCGTACTCGTAGTGGGAGATGGGGGACAACACGTGGCGAAGATTACCAAGAAGGACGGCGAAGTCGGTCTCGGAGGCAGGGCCGTCGAACGTGTAGCCCTTCTGCGGTTTGAAGCCATGGGAGCGGAGGACCTTCACGAGCTCCTCACCGTAAGTGAAGGCGTAGTCCAAGCGCTCGCTGTACTCGTACTGTTGTGATGCGCGGACCGGGGTGGACTCCCAGACCGAGGCATCGCGATGAAAATCGGCGGAGGTTGCAGCCAGCGAGATGAACGTCGGCTTGCTGATGAGTGCGGACATGCGCACCACCGGATCGGGATCTTGACCCGGCGTCCGAGAACCCCTCTGAGGAGAAGGGGGCGCAGAGCCAGGGAGTGCGGAACCTGCAAGCGTTCCAGATGCAGCCGCGGCACGCGCGGAGCGGAGGGACTCTACCACAGGTCGAGGGCTTCGCCGGCTGGACGCCATAGCTGGAAGCACGTAGTCGGGAATGGTCGAAAATGCGTAAAAGCGGTAGGGCACAACTGTAGCCCAATTTCCTTACGGTTTGACGATAAAATCTGGTCGCGGCCGCGATCTTCAACGGTGACCGGGGTCGGGATGTGGTCGCTGTCGTAAGGACGAAACAGCTGCCTAGCGGCGGTCGGGATTTCAAGGAGGCCGGGTTTGATGCGCTCCAAGGACCAAAAGTAACCAAAACGAACACCCACAAGTGGTGGCCGATAACCTGACAAGAAACAAGAAATATATATATAAGGATATATATATGTCGGGTGCTGAGGAGCAGAACAGTCTCGCAGGGGCGGGTGTTCTCGGATACTAAGATGATATAAAATACTTAGTTGAGTGTTTTATAGCACACTGACAACTGTGACAACGGACACTGGTGACATCTCGGGCTGAGGGGTGACAGACAGGAGACCCATTGTGCCCCCCCCCTACGGTGGGGGGCAAGATTGGGTTCCCCGTGAATTAGTGTCAATGGGTGCGCACCGAGCCAGCGAGGGGACAGAATGCACCAAGAGAAACGGAGGGTGGACTGAATCAAAGTCGCCCCGATGTCATGCGAACCACAGGTCCCACGCATAGGTCTGCTGCCCGCTTTCGGTGTACGATAGAGCCTAATACTACGAGGTGTTCTAGCGGTGAGCAAGGCTCTATATCGACATTTCCGATAACCGATACTATCGATATATCGCATTTATCGCCGATTATCGGATTGCGATATTAAACTATCGATCGGTGTAGGTTTCGGTGTTCCGTATTCAATTTACAACAAATTACATGTAAATGCCCAAATAACCGATTATTTATCGATTCTGCCGATTATCGATACCGTTTTTCGGATATCGGATTGTATCGATACCGAAAAATCAAACCGATATAGTGCCCTGGCGGTGAGTTCTAAACAATCATATACAAGATCAAACAAAGATGCCAGAGATATCAATAACACAAAGCAGTGAAATAACTCTCGTATAAGCCGGAACCCTAAATCGGGGTTAGTAATCGTAACGGTCGGAAACAGCGGTCGAATTATATAAGTTGAAGTTTGAATAAATACTTACTCGGGTCGGATTTTGGACTACGTGTGTCGGTCACCTAGACTACCATAGGCAATGACAGGTGACACTCGTTAGTGGTCACGGTGTCATTTCAAGCACACCACCTAGTGTGGTAACCAGCACTAAGTGTAAGAAACACAGGACAAATGCCTACCGCAGCTTCGGCGGAAACGCCGGCACTAACGGGGGCTTGTACTCATAGGCCAGGGCGGTCCCGAAAGTAACAACAGGATAATACCGGTGAAGGCTTCCTAATGTGCAACTGTTCTCTGATAGGCTATACCTAATCCCAAAACGCAGCCCATCTTGGGGCTCCTCTGCACATCTAGGAACTGCAAACCTGGAGTGAGTCCTAGGCAGGAGCGGCAAGAGAAACATACTGGCCACTACTGTAACACAGTGCCCGGGAGAGCCGGTGCCACTGCAGACGGGTGCAGTAGGATGTATTGTTGCCCGGCTTCGTGTTCATGTCCCAAAGAAAATGGCGAAGCCGTCGATGTTGAGGTAGTGAACTAGTGATTGAAGAAGCCCACGGGGTCAATGAAAGAGTAAGAGGCACCAAATGATCTTCAGAAGCTGCCCCGGCAATGCCTTGCAGCACACCACCGACCGTAGAGCCCGGCGATGGGGTGGCATGCCGTGTCAAACCCTGCGAATAATCATGCGTGGGAGACAATGACGGACTACCCAAACCTCGATCGTCGATTGAAGGTGACGTGGAGGTCAAGAATGGCTCCACGGAACCAATGTAAAGCCCCGTTGCGGCACCACCGACCGGTGGAGCCGTGCATGTGCCCCCACCAGCACCGCCGAAGCCTGCGGCGGTGAGCGGGGCGGCCGTAGCACAAATCACAAAGAGTGCAGAAGTGCACACACATGATCGAGCTGGTGAGTAGAGATCGGCCAAAACCAGGAACAAGCCTGCCACAGTCAAGCCTAAGCGGAGGCTGCGGAGGGCCAATGTCCTCGTCGTCTGTGTTGGTG
>LGRX02018292.1:0-28367 GCA_001247695.2 Cymbomonas tetramitiformis
AGAGCTGCTGCCTCATGGCGGTGCGCCTGGCGCGCTCGCGGTGGCTGCCATCTGCCACTCGCGGCGCGCTCTCTCCCCCCCAAAAGAAAAGCGGTCCGCTCCCGGACGCTTCACTCTCGGTGGCCCTAAGGGGAGGGCGCGGGTGAGCACCTCGGTGTGCTCACCTCGTGGCGACACGCATGCAAGGGTGGGCCTCCTTGCAGGCGCGTGGCGATGCGTCCCGTCGAGACGGGTGCACTCGCCCGGAGCTTGGGGCTCGCCGGCCTCATCAGCACCCCGAGTGTGGGTGCCGCGCTCCGCGCTCGGCGGCGGGGCATGCGTGCGCGGTGTGCTGCTCCCAGGCACGCGCATCAACCTCTGCAAGGAGGCCCGATGCGCCTGGACGCGGTGCACACGCTGCGCGCTACTCCCAGGCACCATGCATGCGTCACTGGTGTGCCTGGCGGGGCAACGGCGCGTCACGCAGCCCGAGACAGCACAGCGAGAGCTGCTGCCTCATGGCGGTGCGCCTGGCGCGCTCGCGGTGGCTGCCATCTGCCACTCGCGGCGCGCTCTCTCCCCCCCCAAAAGAAAAGCGGTCCGCTCCCGGACGCTTCACTCTCGGTGGCCCTAAGGGGAGGGCGCGGGTGAGCACCTCGAGGTCGATCGAAAGGACATGCCTTTGCTCCATATACCCCGCCATGGAGGCTGGAGCCGTTCCGCAAGGAAATTCCATGACACAAGCATCCATGTTGCTGTACAAGCGCAGCAGTTCACGGTAGAGACGGATTGGCTTCTGAACGCTGCGAATATTTTGTCCATCTGCTTTCTTCAGGTACTCCTTAGGTGGCAGCGGTACCTCCTGTTCATAAACAAACAACACACGCGAGTCTGAGTGTCGGCGCTAGTGCACCTGCTTGACAATCGTATACGATTGTCACACGCGAGTCTGAGTGTCGGAGCTAGTGCACCTTCTCGACAATCGTATACGATTGTCACACGCGAGTCTGGGTGTCCGAGCTAGTGCACCTGCTTGACAATTTTGTTTAGCGGAGTTTCATTCATGACAAGATATGAATGCATACCAGGATTCTTACCATGATGTTCGTGAACGCGTTCGCAAACTTTCCGACCATGCTTCGCATCGGGGCCCACTTCGGTAGTTTATTACTCTTTGAGGGATCTTCCACCAAGTGCAGCAACACATATGGTTGCAAAACGCTGACCGGAGCAGCCGCATTATTACCTATGCGTCCTCCGCCTCGATTCCAGTATTGAACCGTTTGGTGGCATGTCCATTTCAGCGGCCAGCCGGTGGTCGAAGCGCAGAAGGCATCGATGATTGCTTGCTGCCTGGATATCGCGCAGGTTTTTCCATTAATGGTCACGTCACTGCGGGTAGTCGAGTCCGGTAAGAATAGAATCACAATGCCACCATAATCCATAGTCGACATGCAAATACCACCCATGTATGAGTAGAATTCTGTTGAAAAGGTATCCCATACCTCCGAAAACAGCCCAAAAGGACCATCCACAAAGATCAGATCCACTCCATAGCGAGTGTGTTGCAATGTTTTTTGCATTGCGCCAATTGACCATGACTTGATTGCTGCGTGCACCCTTATTCCTGTCCGCGAGAGAGTCGTTAACCTGTGGAACATTGCTTTCATCAGTCTGCTTTGAAATACATACGCAGCAAATACTTAATACATAGCAATGTAAATATTTGAACAGCTCTAACCTTTATTCCGAAATCCAGCAAACCCCTCAGAAGCTTGTCCTGCAACGCGCGATGGCACATGTTGAAGTCCACCGCATGCTGGACTCCCTCGGCAACATGCAGCTCCTTGTGTTCGATTTTCAGCTCCATGAATTCAATCACGGCGCTCTTCGGGTCCCAATCAAGATCGAAAATCTCCGTTTGGTTCAGAGCATCCGGCATCCCGCCCTCCCGGCGTGACGCTTTCACACGGAGTTCCAGCCATTCCCAAACAGCCTGTAATACGCATCAGAATCAGTCTTCGAACTCAGAGACATAGCAGACTCTAAGTCAAGGTAACGCCAGAGCTTGACAATCGTATACGATTGCCACACTTCTCAGTGGATATACCAACTGCCCTTACATCCCCATGGCATGATCATCACAAGTGTATCAACGGGGTCACCTTCGCACTGAACGCGGCGATCTCGTGAATGATATCTGGCATTTCTTTGGCTTCCATCATCCGCGACGCTGCCAGTACTGCAGGGGCCATATTAATCTGAGACCCAGCTGCTGCTTGAATCGCCCATAGCATATTCAGGCAGTTTTCCTCATCAAACCCCCTTTTCGTATGGATGATGCCCATACCGGAGATATCGACTGAGGTAGACGGAGTTGTGATCCTAAGTTGTGCTTGACAAACATAACTAAATAAATTTCACATTAGTACGTGGCGAATCCATTCTCACTCATCGCGATAGATGTTCGTCAAAGCGTGCGTACTGGACCATATCAAGAGTGAGCAGACCGGGTAAGGATTATAAGTCCAATCCCGTTAAGCAGGGCCACTCTGTTTGCAATAAAACAAGCCCCCGGTGAAATAACTCCGGAAACAAACACGGGCTCCCCGTTGCCGCCTATGATCCTCCAAAGTAGCTTAAGGAGGGGAGGAAGGGTTGGGTGCACTATATCAGGCCGAGAATCGTTCGATTATAAATCGTTAAATCGTGGGATCATCGTTCGCAAAGCGACGACGGCTAGCGCAAATAATCCGTAACGTACACCTCGGATACTTTGAATCATCACTCTGACGCACGATACGTGTGGATCAATCAGTAATCCAGCGTCAATCTGTATCACGAAACGCAATTCATTGAACCTTGAAACTGCTGGATTCAGTGCACCGTAGGTCATACCGTGCATGACTCCGTTCGACTGTACCAGTACTCGTACAGTACTTGGTGACAGATACCTAGGTCACAGATGCATTATATATTCGTTTACCTTTATAATGAGCTTACACTTGTATGAGAACCATTCAGTGACCACCCCGATATAATACGTTATATTATATCTCACAGGTTATGGGGTATTACCCCGCTTTTATCACTGCTGACTTTGCCATGACTGGCTAAGCTTTTCCGCTTGGCGGGGCGTTGGGGCGTCGCGAGGTGTTGAATTGGCCACCTTAGGGCGTGCGGTTTGCACCATGTTGCGGTGAGATTTCGAGTTGGGACTTTCGAAGACTTCTTCGAGTGTCCGCGTTGGATTTTGTTTTCGACTGGGCTTGATCACCCCTGTCAACATCTCCTTGGCCGTCGCGTATACGACTTCGTTGATTTCGTTCGACCCCATCTTCTCCTTGCTCCGCAACTGCATTTCGGTCGCCCGCCACCTTACAATTTGCACCTCGCCTTTTCCCCAACCCCCCTCCTATAGGAATTTATTCTGATGACTTCGTCCTCCGTTGGTACACCGGCCGTGGGCGCTAGAATGCGCCTAGATTCCATTTTTGCTAGGAACGTGGGTGCTCGCTATAAGAGCACCCCACAGTCAGCGAGTGTCGCGCTCGCTGCTGCTGACAAGACACGCGGCAATGCCGTGTTGCAATCATCTTGGGACATTGACGTTGTGAAGCGTGTTGCGAAGGACACCTTAGGTACGAAGGCGTCTTCATTTTCCGGGAATGAGCCGCATCGACAACTTCTTTGGGACTCCTTGGTGACTGCCTTGGAGGCTTCCTTTGTCAACAAGGACAACGCCAACGAGGACATCTTTGACCTCGTGGACGTCACCAAAGAAGTTCACCCGATCTTCAACGACATTTTGCTTCGTGCGTTGGTCTCTTTGACAACGCCCCACTCTCCAGCTCGAAGGTGGGTTGACGCTTCGGCTCGGATCTCTCCGCGCGACGGTAAGCGTGCCCTCCTTGAGGTGACCAAGCGGCTGCTGCCGCCTGGGCATCGACCGCTCCGCCATCATGAGGAACTCTTAGGCATTTCTTTTGGGTCCTCTGTTGACCCAGAGCCTTTAGTGGCCCAATTTGACGAATGTCTTAAAGCTATCGCGGCTAGCGGAGCGGGTCCCCTGGACGACGAAGCAGCCAAGAGGCAGCTCCTGGCGGCGCTGGACGCCGACTTTTACAAAGAGGTAATCACCCCACTTCGCCTGGACACTGAGTTGGCGAAGGTGAGCATCGAAGAGATTTACACACACATTCTGGAGGTTTGGTGGTGTGCAAACCCTGATGGCCCCCCACCCGTCCCAAGGCAGCTGCGCCCATCCAGGCGCACACGCCTCTAGGATTAGCTTACACGGGTGCGGAGCCGGGTGACGTCTCGGGCTTCCTCGAGGAGTTCGCTCGCATCATTGGTGAGGCCTCTGCCCTACTTGCCTCACTCCGTCACGACGAGCGCGAGGGTACACGAGACGCGCCGCCGCCACGGATTGATTCCCACCGTCCGCATGGAGGCGGTGGTGTGAGATTCCAACCGTCCAAGTGGCGTGACGAACGAAACCATCGTACGGACGGTAAGTTTCACGGGCGTAATCGTCGCGTGGGATGGAAGCACCGCTTTGCGGCATCCCCACTCCCGAAAGGCGGGAATTGGTCTCAATCGCATCGGACGCAGGGTGCCAGGTGCATATCTTTCCATTCTGCATCATCGGCCTTCGTTCAGGAGTGCCCCCTCTGCCCTGGGCACTTTCATGACACGGCGCGTTGCCCAACGGTGTATGGTTCATGTGATGTGGGACTTCGTAATGCCGCCATGGACTTGGACGAGGTCGTTTCGGACTTTCAAGCCGCTTTCGACGACGAGGACGACAAGGGATTTGCTGAGCTATGCCAGCGGCACGACCGGCCTTTGGTACGTGACGACCCGGAGCCTTTCACGTACCCGGTGGGGCACGATGTGGGCTTGCGTGCTCACTATGCGGGCTTGGGTCGTGGTGCGTCGGACGCCAGCATGGAGGATGTTCTCTCCGACGCACGGGGCGTCCTTGAGTCCCTGCGGTCTGCGGCTACGGCCGCGCAGGTAGGTGGTGCTACCGCAGCTGGTAAGCAACCACCGCTGCACATCGGCACTTTGTCTGTGCCGCAGGTGGTGTGCGATGCGCCACCACCTGCCAATCACGAGATCGACGCTGGGCTCCACCCGGTTTCGGCATCGGACCCTGCTTCTTTCGGGTCTCCTTTCGAGGAACCGCTTCATGTCACTTTTATGGACCAGGTAATGCCGGCATGCTCTAACCCCTCTCTTAAATTATGCTCGATTGACTCGGTTCACGAGTCGATTCACCCGGGAGAGCTTTCCGTGATCGACGATGGCGACGACTCCGACGGCTTTTCTTATTCCGGAGACGAGATTCCCTCGGCCCCACCGGCTACACGGTCACGTGTCGGTGTGGCAACATTGCCGAGGGTCTTCTCCTTTGCATCTCTAGCCCTGCCCGCACTCATGTGTCTTGCATGTGTGTCAGCGGTTCAGGGTTCGGTGGTGCTCGATCGAGCCCCTGAATTCACCGCAGCGGTACATCCCATTGGGGTGACTGCCAACAGTCTGTCTGACTTGCCGTACTATTTTGCTTTCGGCATTCCTTTTCCTTCTGTGGTTTCGGCAGGTTTGAATTCTGATTTTCAATTTTCGGAATTCCTAATTTTGCTCTACGAATCTTTTCCTGCCTCTGGTTTCTGGTCTTGGCTTCTGGATTATGGTTCTGGCTTCTGGTTCTGGACTCTGGTTTCTGGACTCTGGTTCTGGATTATGACTTCTGGACTCTGGTTCTGGTTGAACATCTTTGACACTGACAACTTCTTCAACTCTGGTGAACTCTGCAGCTTTGTGGACCACTTCGAAAGTGGCTGAGTAGCCTTGAGATTCAGCTGTAGGAACTTAGCTTGTGAGCAGTTTCCTAACAGCAGTTTTAGAAAGGGACCGCCCTGGCTAAAGCACAGGCCTCCCTCTAGCAGTTTCCAGCTCCTAGCTGTTTGTTGTTTCGGAACTTTGGACTTTATCTGTGAACTGCTCTCTGCCACCTGAACAGCACTCCGTACAGTTACAGGGTGGTGTGCTGGATTCAGTGCACCGTAGGTCATACCGTGCATGACTCCGTTCGATTGTACCAGTACTCGTACAGTACTTGGTGACAAAAACCTAGGTCACAGATGCATTATATATTCGTTTACCTTTATAATGAGTTTACACTTGTATGAGAACCATTCAGTGACCACCCCGATATAATACGTTATATTATATCTCACAAAAACGTCACTCTGAAATACGATACGAACTTCAAAGGGGGCTACATCCTAAGAACTGTAAGGTGAGGGACTAAAGTGGACTCAGTTCCCCCCAATAACCTAAAAACACCATGAGGGACGCCTCAAATCGGTGTAAGAAGACTGGTACCAGCAAGAAGCAACAACAACAAAGACATCATAGACATATACAAAGGTATGCCCGTTGTGAGGTCACAACTCTTTTTAAGAGGGGAGATCTGTCAAGGTCATGACCGATGACATATGTGTCATACATGTCATACGTGTCATACCTGTCAGACATGTCATACCATGTCATGTCATGTCATGTCGAGTCATGTCATATATTATAATGACAGACAGTCGTCAGTACGGTCGACTATGACTGTACATGTCGTCAGATGATAAGTCACGTCATCTTTCATTATTCAAGGAAAGACTTGAATGACACCTGTCATCGAGAGTTCGTACGTCGAACTCGAAGATGGCAAAGCAAGATACATCTTGAAGTAACAAACAAGAACCATCTTTGCTTTAAGCATGTGCGGAACAAGCATGCGCAGTATTATGGAGCGAACGTATTATTCGTTCTGACGATACTGGTCGTTCAACCAACGTCTCGGGTTCACAACTAACCCAATGGCGGTACCATCTATGCGATGGGAGACGTATGGTATAGATGAGGAAGCGTTGTGCTTCAGCAGTATCTTCACACAGAAGTCTGCACTCATTCCCCGCTATATCTTACGCTTGTGTTACCGTTCTATAACGCAGCGTTTACTTGTATTTTATATGATATACCGAGGGCTTGCTTATCTAGCCCTAAGAAAGGCAATGGGCTCACTTAGCGAGTAGTACGCACGATGAAGTTCTGCTTTAAGAAGCTCGCCTTGGAGAAGGGCCTCGATGTCTCTTACCCATCTTTATGTTGGCTGCAGCCAACATAAAACCCAAAGTTCTGAAGCATATTACTCATGGTTAATGATACATATTGCTCCAAAGCAACGTTGTTTGAAGGGCTTTTAGACCTTTTGAAAATTGTCAATACGTGGTATACCTTCTTACACCCATGGGGGCTTGCATAATTGTGTCCTAGAGTTGGGTTATGATCGCGAAAATACAAAATGCTCCTTATGTTGGCTGCAGCCAACATAAGAAATTTGTGCAATGTGAGCGGCATGAGAAGGGCATTGAAAAATCGAACACCTATGTTGTCAAGATCTCGAGCTGCTCTTTCTGCAGTGTCTTGTCAAAACTTTCATCCGAGTTCATCTTGACCCTCAAAATATCGATCGAAGTAACATGGGTATGTAAACACCCAAAATTCCTTGGAAATTCCGCAGATTTTCATAATCTCTTGAATAGTAACCCAAATTCTCGCAGATGACTTCGAGCGTCCCAATGTTGTTAACGCATGTGTGAAAGAGAACATCCCCGCCGTCATTTTGAGCTAATAAAATGTACAATCCGGTATCGACAGCTCCCGGCATTGTCAGCAAGGCTTATGTTGGCTCCAGCCAACATAAGGGGCCCTAATGTTGGCTATAGCCAACAGATGGGTAACAGACATCGACTACGAGTGGGACGAACAACTCTGGCCATTGGTGCTGAGTTACAATGCAGCACGCCAGGAGTCCACAGGAGTGGCACCGTTCACCCTACTGTTTGCCCAAGAGGCAGTGGTGCCGCCAGATCTGAAGCAGGCGCCTAGCATGGACTTCAGTCCGGAGGTCAGCGACGACAAGGATACCCGAGTCAAGGACCTTTCAGAGAGCACAGGTGGTGAGGCGGTTGATGGTGCATGCTGGCTGCAGTCTGGAGATTGCGCAGCACCGTGACACTTTACACTATGAAGGAAGAAGGGGTGGTGGTTACGAGCCTAAGCCACATCAGTTCAAGGTGGGGGGCTTCGTGTACATCAGACAGAAGCCCCGCAGTGGCATGGAGGTCGCCACCAAGTCCGCCATCCTCAAGCTGGTCAAGATACAGCGAGATGGTGTTGTGGTGCTCGAGGACGCCACCAAGATGAAAGAGAAGAGCACTGTGCAGAGCATTGCACCGTGTCACCTACAGGTGAAGGATCAGTACGACTGCAGTGCAGCCGTGCCCAGCAGACATCTTGCATGCGAGGTGTGCAGGAAGGCTGATGGAGAAGCAGAGATGTTGTTGTGCGATACGTGCAACAAGGGGTACCATTTGTGGTGTCTTACCCCAGCACTGGATGAGGTACCAGAAGGCGAGTGGCTATGTCCTAGGTGCTCAGGCACGAGGATGCAAGCTGCTAATGCTGAGGTGCAGACCCAGGAAACTAAGGGCTCTTGCGTCTTGGAGGACAGATTGGGGATGAAGGAGCAGCAATTGAACGAGAAGCTGTCCCCAGACATGCGCCTGCTGCCAGCGGACGTGGGTCCCCGTCGCGTGGTGAAGGGAGATAAGTTTCAGCCATGGCAGGCTATCTCGTCAAGGGAGATGATGTTGGAAGAGAAGGACCTGTTCCTTTACATGCAAGACCAGGTGGACTGGGGCAGACAGGACAAGCTCTCAGAGGCCGTGAAGATCTTCATGCCTGGGCATTGGAATGAGGGACACCGCACCGTGCTGAGCAAGAAGTATCGAGAGCAGAAAGTGATGGCGATGCAACTGAGGGATGCACCTCTAGTGCCTGCCTTGGCTGAAGAAGAGATTGAAAAGCGAGGAGAATTGAGACATATGACCAGGGCCTAGGTGCGCGAGGCTAGCGCGCTACAGTGGGGACTTGAGCTTGTCATCACGGTGCCCTCCGAGGTGAGACGCCTGGCGACAGAGGTGGATTGGAAGTCCATCGATGGAGTGTGGGACCCATGGGCAGGTACTGGGGTCATCAATGAGGTGATGGTGGAGCAATGGCCACAGTTGAGATTTATGAACAATGATTGGAACCCTTAGCTGGGTTGGTCTGAGGCGCGTGATGCACTTCAGCCAGGTAACTATCGCATATGGAAGGAGAAGTATGGTGTCTGCGACGCTGTGGTGACCTCTCCTTGGTTCGCTGCGTTGGATATCGCGTTTCCATTGGCAGTTATGGCCAGTCGCGTGGTGGCATGCGTGCATGTTCCCTCTTATTATCTGACAGACATGACCGAGAGCAGAGCCGCGTACTTCAGACGATTGAGTCAGTCTGGACGCCTGCATGTGATCGGACACCTGGAGCATGGACCTATTGGCCGCAGGTGTATGTGGGTCTTGGTGTTCAAGAACCCTTTGGTGAGAGCCAGGATGTTACAAGGTGGAGAAGGTGAAGGCATTGGCATGTTTACCTACAGTCTGGGCAAGTTCATGGCAGATGGAGATACGACTCAGTATGCTGAACAAGCCCACATTTGAGTCTGTGCTACTGCAGGCAACAGCTACAGATGGGCAGGGAGTAGTATCGAAATGTTTTTGCTATATTGATAGTTTTCGATAAAATCAACTTTTATCATTGATCAATAACGATAGGTGCATTCTCATATTGTCTCATATTGATCAATACCAATAGTTGTTTACCCGAGATCAATCAATAACAATAAATACACACAACCTCGTGCCCTTATCAATCGATAACGATAGTTTAACAGTTCTCATTAATAAATAAGTAATATATGCTAACTATCGATATATCAATATTCAATATGACATATTGATAGGTAGTGCCACTGCAACAAATATGTGTGTGTATTGCATATACACACTTCGACACTTGCAACTGCACTTGGCAAAGGTAGCAAGCTAAAATGTACTTACAACTCAACTGTATTAATGCATGCCATAAGCGAATGCTCAATAGTGCCCTCAGGCAGATTCTTGCGCAAGTCTGAGTGCATCCTAGTGACTTTAGAGAATGCACGTTCTACACCTGTTGTGCTCGCTGGTACAGCCAAGAATTGGCGTGCCATCTTTGCTACAGAGGGAACGTCTGAACTCTTCTCCCTATATCACTGCAACAAATCCACACCTAGAGGTACATCTGGGAGCTCAAGGTACAACGCAAGCTCAACATCCTTACTCTGGCTAACGGGCTCTACCGTGGCAACCTGAGCTTCAGCCTCATCATCATCATCATCATCATCATCATCATCATCCGAGTCCGCTAGGAATAAGGTTACACAAACCTTGTCAGCCACCTTTGCTTTCTTTGGAGGTGGGGGGGGGCAGGGGGGCGCCAATTCGTCACAGCTTCGAAAAAGAGCGAGAAAGCGGCGTTGGTGCCAACCTGCCAATGATGGTGCAATACGTGCTTGGTCGAAGATCGATTAATCGATGACGTATTGATAACCAATAATATGTTTGTGCTAGGAGTTCATTGATCGATTTCAATAGGTGGTCGAGTGTCATCGATCATTATCGGTAGTTCGCGGGGCTTCGTGCGCAAGCATCGATCAATACCAAATAACTGGTCGTCGAGATCAACCAATATTCAATATTTCGATATCGATGAATTTCCTATCAATAAATAACAATATTTCGATTAATCGATACTATCGAAAATATTGAATATCGATACTACTCCTTGCAGATGGGGGATGTTAGAAATTTGGGCTTGTATATAAGAGCTTGGCATGTGATCTCAGAATATCAGAAATTCAAAAATTTTGTAGCTCTACGATCGTGTGTTGTGTTAAGATATGCCTGGATTATTACCGACACATGTGAATGTTAAGGACAAGTTGGATGCATACGCGCGAGTGTTGAGGTTGCTCAGGTCTAGCAGTATTTGTCCCATCATATGCACGCGTTTGCGACAGCTGTAACAAACGCCGGCCTCCCATGGTACCGTGCCGGGTTTGTCCAGCTAGTGACAGGCGTGACAGATATGACGAGTATGACAAATCTCGCGCGGGATGACTGCTCGAGAGAAACAGACTTGTTGAAGAAGATATGGTCATTATCAGGTGACCGCGAAGTGATAAGAGGATATGACACTTACAAGTTTGCCACTGACGTGTCAGTCAGAAGACAGTAAACGGTAACATTGTTAAAGCTGGCATAGAATAATGACTTTCTATAAATTTGGGCTTGTATATAAGAGCTTGGCATGTGATCTCAGAATATCAGAATTTCAAAAAATTTGTAGCTCTACGATCGTGTGCTGTGTTAAGATATGCCTGGATTATTACCGACACATGTGAATGTTAAGGACAAGTTGGATGCATACGCGCGAGTGTTGAGGTTGCTTTGGTCTAGCAGTATCTGTCCCATCATATGCACGCGTTTGCGACAACTTGCAGGAGCAGAGCAAGCTGGTGGACGACATCTACAAGGCGCGTCTACACCGCCAATGGGCCAAGGGTGTCCGCGAGGATGTCCTTGGTGACAAGAAGCACCACTTCCGCGGTACGGACGACGCTGGCCTCCTCTCCGAGCTGGTGGTGCAGCTGCGTACGGAGTTTGAGTCGGCTGGGCTGGAACTGGCATCCTTTGACCTCGACGAACCCCTGGCTCATGTGGTTAGCAAGGTGAATGGCTTGCTCTACGACGTGCTGGCTCTGGTCGTCGAGAGGCACAGCAACGCCTACGTCTGGCTGTCTGGCACCGACGCATCGTCTGACCGAGATGGGCGACGGGCTTTGGTGGACATCGTGAAGGGCTGTGTGTCAGTGGCGCTACGCGAGTCGCACCAGGAGGAGCACGCCGCGTTGCGTTATCCCGCAGACACTGACCCGCAACCCATCTTGGCTCGGGAGCAACGTCTGGTGCGGGATAACAAAGCCACGGACTGGACGCCCACCGAGGAGACCAGGAAGCTGTCCCTGTATAACCGACTGGACCCAGTGTTTTACACTGCGGTCAAGGTGCGGTGCCCTCTGGCTGCTGACCTAGCCCACGTATCTCTGGCGTTTCTCCGCTCCCTGGTGGTGGAGATTTTTCAGGCTTGGGCGCAGACGGACACGGGGAAGGCGGTTTCTTCGGGCAAGGGCGGTGTCTCCGCGCAGCTCTCCAGCTCGGAGTATGGCGCTCTCCTCGGCAAGATCAACGAGCTTCAGGATTTGTTGCGGCAGCCGCGGCAGCGGCAGCAGCGGCAGCAACGGCAGCAGCAGCAGCGCGGTGCGCAGCGGGGATTCCGTGTTGGCACACAGCCACACACCCGGTGCCGGCGGTCGGATTCGACCGCGACGACCAGAAGGCTAAGCCCTTCTGCGGGAGGTGCAAGAAAGCGGGTAAAGGTGAGCTGTACCACTTCTACCGCGACTGTCCGTTGGGAGAGCGTCAGCATCCCCCGCACTCGGCCGCGGCATGCTGCATTCCCATCAACGAGGAGGACGCGGAGGGGGTGCGAGCATTGGCCATGTGTGCCCTGTTCCAGCGGGCGGCGGATGATGGGGCTGAGGCTTTTGCCACTGCGGCATCTACGTACGGGCCGCCTGCGGTACTCTGTGCGGGTGCAATGGGCGGGATCGACGTGTCCGCTTACGGCTTCACGGTGGAGCCGCAGCCGCCTGCCGACGGGCCCGCGGGTGACGACATTCATCAGCGGCTGGACGATCTCGCCGCGGAGGTCCATGCCGCGGCGAACTGCAAGGTGCACTACACCCACGCATCCTTCCCACCATGGGCGGTTCTCGAGCCGCATGCATCGGCTCTGGTGTGCGGCCCCGCGGCAGCGGGATCATGCCGGAGGAGCAAGTTCCGGCAGGTGGTGCGGCGGCATCGGCATCCGCTGTGCCGGCCCCTGCTATACCTGTCTCGCAGGTGGAGGATGTGAAGCCTGTGCCGCTTCAATCGGCGCGGGTGACTGCCACGACGGGCGGTGAGTTCCCTGGGTTCGTTCAGACTGTCAACCACGCCGCCATCGCGCCGGTTGATCTCACCGGCTACGACACCGACGACTACAAGGACTTTGCCGACGGCAGCTTCACACTGAAGCCGCAAGGTCCGCCTCCGTCGGCTAATCATGTGCCCGGACCACCTGTGGACAACCAGAGGACCTACGGTTGTGGGAAGCCGCCCTGGGGCTTTCCTGCCACGGTCGGGCCGTGGGGAATTCCTTTCCTCCTTTCCCTCGGTCTTTGCGTCTCGATCATGGGGGTGGCTGCCGTGCCCGAGGGCCAGTCGGCTGCGGGGTTGCCTTCGCCTGGTGGTGATCTCGATTGGGGGACCCCGTCAAGCTTCTCCACGAATGAATTTGTTGAATCGGTGATCCCGGCTCAGGGTTTCTTTGTGGCTAACAATGTGCCGCCGCTCGAGCCGCCTGAGCCCCCTGACCTCTTTCAGGACCTTGCTCAGGCAGATTTGGGCTTTGACATGGCTCACTATTACGGTATGGCTTTGCATGAGACCGGTCCTCTTGATGTGGAGCACTACTATGGTGCTAGCTTTTTCACATCTTACTACGGCATGGACTTCCGTGAGGCCAGCACTGGTACTTTGGTGCCGTCGATTGACTTCTTGTTCACTCTGGATGCACACCAACATGGTGGTGTGCGGAACTCCGG
This sequence comes from Cymbomonas tetramitiformis, assembly GCA_001247695.2. Lineage (NCBI taxonomy): Eukaryota > Viridiplantae > Chlorophyta > Pyramimonadophyceae > Pyramimonadales > Pyramimonadaceae > Cymbomonas > Cymbomonas tetramitiformis. The sequence goes on from LGRX02018292.1 coordinate 13,673, forward strand.
TGACTTCAACAATTTTTCTGGTTTATGGTTTTGCTTTTGACATCTACAAGTTATCATCTGGCTTGCTAGCTCGGTGCTTTTCAGTTGTTTAGCGGGTGCACGATGCCCGTAGGTTTCTGCACCTGTGCTAGCTAGAGGGTTTCCAATTTGTGTTTCAGAATTGCACAGTTGGATTAGCAGTTAGGTTTGTCAACCTGGCTCCTGCCCTGACTTATCTTACATTATCTGACTCTCCTAGACAGTCACCACCCACAGTGCTGGGGTGGTGTGCTGAAATCTGTATGGGCAGCCCTGACCGGGAGTCCCGGTGCAGGCCCCTATGACAGACTCCTAGGCCAACACTGGACTACCGACTGATCTATAGGTTCGTGCTGTGACACACGATGTGTCACAGGTAGGCTAGACTCCGAAACCGTCCGAGACCGTTCCGGGTATATCTAGCTTAGGGTTTATTTATCTTGAGAGTTTATCCACACAGTTCGGGAGTTTCTGATATCTAGTGAACTAGGATATTCCAGTACACATTCCAAAATTGTTTCGTATCGATGCTTGTATACATTACAGTAATGATTACAAGACTGTATTGTCAATACATTGATATTAAATATAGGGTAGTAATTAATTAATATAGCCGGAAGTAGAGGCTGCCATCTGCCCACCCCCTCTTCCCTTTTCCCCCCATTGCATGCAAATGTCGACCACATTAAATTGTTCCTAATCTGGCGTTTGACATGCAAAGTTAGAAGTAGTTGGCGCGAGATCACCAGATTTTGAACTAAAAGTTTGATCGTTAGAAGCTTTTCTTGATTTTTTTAATGGTTTATAAGACCCCAATCTAGGCGTAGATTATGGTGGGGTATCGGTCTACTGTATGAGTTATATAGTAATGCTCATAAATTAAGGGGCAACGAAAAGCGGGTGTGGTGTCGCCAAGACCGTCCGAACCTGTCGCTCGCGCATGTGCGCATGTCACCTCGGTTCCATAGAAGGTGTGGCAGTGCGCGCGGTGGCTCGGCTGCTCCCATAAGACATGTTGAAGCCGATTTCAATAAGGTTAGACCTCCAACGGGTAGGGATTCTCCAGGGCTCAAGGTCTCAAGCAGCTCAAGTAGTCAAGTAGACTGGTGACACTACGGCCGTGTCACCTGAGACCAGACCGGCCCAGTGACCAGTTCTCCTTTTGCCTACCTCATGGACCTTGAGTTGATGAAGTGGGGCGCCCGAAAGACGCGCGTTAAGGTGACTTCCGAATTTTTCCAAAACCGCCTTATTTTTAATTATGAAATATCGGAATTAATTTTGCCCGATATGCGTCGAAATTGGGAAAATGTTGTGGAGGTCAGAATAGGGGGGTTTCTAGGGGGTCATCGATGCCTATCGACTGACCATTATATGTCCCCAATATTTCAATTCCAAATGCCACCTTGCTTGGGCTACCTTGGTGATTAAAAAAAAAATCGGCATTCAGCCCCCTCGGCATAACCCCTTCAAAACGGACATTCGTGCTTGACGCGTGGTCGGCGTGGCAGGCTTGGTCAGGCATGACTCGACCCCCCCTTGTGCGGTTTGACCTTATAGTCGTCATTAGTATACTTCCTGCATATTCTGATTTCGTGGCAGCCACATGTAAGCAAGATCCGTGTGGGTAGGGGGTGCATTTTCGAAAAGTGTGTTTGAAATTGCCAAAAAGTGGCCCTTAATTTATGAGCATTACTATACTCAATACTGCGCTTTGCGATTTTACAAGTTAAATAGACTTTAAATTCTACGAGATATGAAAAATGTTATGAAATTAAATATGTTAAAAATTCACAACACCTTAAGACATAATTATCTGGATATCGAGTCGGCGCATATTCAATCCAAAATATGAAATTTTCGATCTCCACGGTTTTTATTTGAACGTGACACTTGTCAAAATTGTTCGATCCAATCATTTTAATATACCTGATCATCATATCTAAAATATATCGTTATAAATGACTTATATCTAGAATATATCGTTATATGACTTAAGAATGATTATCATAATTATATATAATTACAATATCCTGAGCAGTTTTTCGTTGTGTCATCGAGGCTTCACCTAAATGAAGTTCATTATTTACTTTATATTCATTTATTATATATCCCTGATTAAGGGTAGGGTGCACAGTTATTTGGGGCTATTTAATTTTCATTACAATTCCCATATTTTATGGGAACTGAAAGTCAATATCGCGGGAAAATTCAAAATAAATAGTTATTAGTTTTCCCTTGATATGTTCTATATTTAGAAAATTACTTTCGAAGTAGGAGCATATGAATCCGATGTCCATAAAAAAGTGTAGGACTAGTTTTTGAGATATAAATGTTCTAATGGGGGTGGGTATATAATTTTCGACCCACCTCCCTTAGAACATTTATATCTCAAAAACTAGTCCTACACTTTTTTATGGACATCGGATTCATATGCTCCTACTTCGAAAGTAATTTTCTAAATATAGAACATATCAAGGGAAAATTTATAACTATTTATTTTGAATTTTCCCGCGATATTGACTTTCAGTTCCCATAAAATATGGGAATTGTAATGAAAATTAAATAGCCCCAAATAACTGTGCACCCTACCCTTAAATATGGTGACCTAAACTTCCAAAAATTATATAAATTGTGACTTTCACCGTCGTCACACTGGGTTTCATTTGATATAATGTTGATACATCATACACTGTTACGTGTACAACCTACGATTTTGGCTTCAATTTTTGAGGCTTCACCTTAAGTATGTGTCATTTGGGAACATACATGGTCGAACTTTTGAGAAAACCTGCTTTGATTTTGTTAATAGTGTATTTATATATTAACCGTGTAGTTTATATATTTTGAAAATGATTATTATGATTATTTATTACTAACAGTTGTTCGTTGTGTCATTTGATATATAAAACATGGATACAGCATACTGTCGTGTACAACCTACGATTTTGGCTTCACGTTAAGTATGTGTCATAGAGGCTTCACCTTAAGCATGTGTCATTTGGGAACATTAACATGCCGATTTTCTGAAGAGGGGGACAAATCTAAAGATTTTTTCCCCAATTCCAAAATTTTTAGGAGGTACTTGAACGTACAGGTGGGGAAAAAATAATCCCCCCCTGATCATCCATCATCAATCAAGAGAACGTAGAGCTTCCACCATCACGCGTACGAACTTGCAGAACACCCTCGGAGCGTCGTTCCACCCGAACGGCACCGCTGAACATTGAAGCAGGTCCCCTTGCAGGTCGAGCTGCATGAAGCGTTGAAAGTCCGGGTGGATCCCCAACGCATGAAAACCGTCCTGGAGGTCGAAGCTGAAGCACCAGTCGCCCGGCTTCGTCAGTCTCCTTAGTTTCTTCAGCGTCTCCATCTTCACGCGATTCTTCACACACCACTGGTTCAGCCATCGGAAGTCCACCACCAGTCTCCACTTGTTCGTACCCGGTTTTGGCACTAAAAAAACGCGAGAAACATGAGATCCTCTTGTCGCTCTCGTCCAAGCACCGTTCCGTAGCAGCCTTTCCTTCTCCGCGTCCAGCCACACCTGCTGCTGCCGCGTAGCATCCCTCGGTGACACACCGTGGTCGAACGGAGGCGGAGGCCCACGCTTTCACCTCAACTTCACCCCGTGAGTAATCCATTGCATCACTTCGGAACTGGCGCCCGCCACGCGCCATGCTCCCCTCCGTTGTCTCACCTGCTGTTGCACGGTGAGTTTCCCCCGACCAGCGCCCGGAGAGGGCTGTCGCGCTGGACGGGGTGGCGGCACGCACATCACACATCAGCCGCGGGCTTTCCGCCCCGGCCCTTGCCGCCTTTTTCGGTAGGCTTCTTACCGTCCTTCTCCTCGTACTTCTTACGCCGATCGTTCTCCTTCCAGCGCTGGTCTCGGTCCCGTGGATTCACGACCCGCGTTTCCGCAGTCGCTGCATTTTTTGACGTAAGGCTCAGCATTGCCTTGCCGAAGTCGTTCAGCCACTGCTGCAACACCTCGTCCGCCACCACGCCGTCCGCTGCCTGGTAGACCCTGTCCTCCACGAACTGCAGTTTAGCACGTAGAGCGTCATATCCTCCCCGCTATGAAGATCCAGGCTCCTGCTCCAACTGCCCGCGCAGTTCCAGCATCGTCCCCCTGTTGCACAACAACGCGTACACGCCGTGCACAGAGTTGGTCACTGCGTGGAAACGTTTTAGCCACTCGCTGCCCGACAAATCGCAGCCCTCGTTCACGTCCAACGTCTCGTTGCATTCGTACATCACGTCGTGCAAATAAGACAGCCCTGGAGCCAGAACCAGGCACTCGTACTTCATTGAGGAGTTGGACTTCTTGGAGAGAACGTCGTACGTCTTGTTGCCGTGCAAGTCGTACAACTGAGGCATTCTCGATGTCAGCGTAGCCGGCCGCGGCGGGAACGGGTTGACTAAGGCTGCTGGCACGTACGCCAGCTTCCTCCTTCTCTTTAGAAGTTGCTCGGCGGTCTTGGCTACGGTGTCCGGGTCCGAAGTCCCAGGCTTCGCTGCCACCTTCGCCTCCAACTCCACGTTGATTAGTGCTTGTCGGTGAAGCTCATCACGCAGCAGGCAATGCTCCTCTGCCTGTTGCCTCTGCATTTCAAGCAGCTCCCCTTGCTGCTTTTGCATGACCAGAATTTGTTGCATCAGCACGTTGGTGTGGTCGGTGCTGCGGGGGAAGGGGAAGCCTGCCCGATGTCTGGCTTCTCCGGGAGGGGAGGGAAATCCTCTGGAGTCTTGCCCTTAGCATTTCCAGCCATTCTTCTCCCTCAAAGGAGTCACAGTGTAGTCAATCGTACTGCCGTAGCCGATGTGAAGCCGTCGTTTGCAGTCGTAAACGCCGTCCCCGCGACTTCGATGTTAGATCTCCCGTCGTCGTTCGATCGCCGTCGTACAACCTAGTGGTCTTGTCACTACCTACTCTACTGTTTACAGGTGACACAGGTGAAGAAATTCTTACAAAATCAGATTTTGCAGTGTGCCTCACAGAGTACCGTAGGTACCCGTGAAGTTCCTGTTTGCAAGAGCAAAAGGAACAGAGCTGAACAGGCGTGTCGCTTCGTGGCTACTTGTACATCCTGTTTGTGTCACGGAGCTACATGTGTCATTCGGCTCTACTGCAGCAGGAGTCACGGATTCTGAAAGTCTGAAACCACAAAAATTCTGTTGCACTCCAATTTGAACAGTTTTAGGGTTTTAGGATTCAGCGTGCAATCTGGATCACTGCCCTGTCCCATAGAAATGCAATGCTGAAAACCACGGAATCTCTCCACAAGCAGACTCTGGGCGGCCTCATAAGAGCTCCACGGCAAAAGCGGCACCTCGGCATCTTCCGGCGAGGCGTCGTCGGAGTCGGTGTCCGAGTCGGTCTCAATGTCCGAGTCCTGTGCCGACTCTTGCTTGCGGTGCCCGGCATATAACCCATCCCATCGGCCATGGTTTGCCCTTCCAGGCCACTCTCCCCCCCTAGCCACTCTCCCCGAGGAGCTTGCATACGCCTCCTCGACGCGTGGCAATACACCGAGCCAACGGCCTCAACCGATCCACCGCCATAGCGCGGAGCATTCAGGCAGAGTCAGGACGGCTGCTCCGATTCTCCCGGCGCAGGAGCTGTTGTGTGCCCTCGCTGCCATGAGCGAACTCTCCTTTCGTGTGCTCACCGATTCGCCGATGAAATCGCTCCACACTTCATGTTGAGATTGCAGCGCCATTGGATATTTATCCGAATCTGATCAAAGGTACACAGTCTACCATCGGCTGTTCGAGCCAAAAATCGCATGGCTTGCGCTGTGGTGAGGTCATTCAGGAGTGAACTGAGCTGCGGGCGCGCACCCGTCACACGGCGCAAGCATGGTGATGCTGGCAATTGAGTCCGTCTGCGCTTCTAAACTCTGGAGTGGTACTACGCCCGTCATACCGCCTTCCATGTCGCCTGATATGATGCTTGCAATGCCTCCCGTGATGTTGCTGGTTTTGCCGATCGTGTCCCTAGCCCCAACCGCAGGGGTGTCGCTGTCCGAGCTCCCATTTTCATCAAGGCTTTTGTTGGCTGCGATTCGGGCAGAGTCGGCCGAGGGCAGCGCCCGCGTGGCGTTGCCGATGCTCACGGTGACGTTGCATAGTCTGGGCCTGGCATGGGGAGGGTGCGGAGGGCACGGCGGCGGCGAATCCATTGTGTTGTGCATCCTGGAGGGCATCCGCGTCACCCAAACACCCGCAGCCGCGGCACTCACACGGTTCCCGGGCACGTGGCAAGGAAATCGACCGTCCAACACATTGTTGTAAGGCCATCTGAAATGAAATGCACATCCGCTACGCTGCATACATATAGACGGGAGACCGCGGAGCTGATGCTCTGCTGCTGTCACGAGCAATTGCATCAGTGCTAGCACGTAGCAGGCCTACTGCGCGCACCAGCGCTGCAAAGATTCAACAAATGTCCAGGGCCGCACCGCAACCAATCTCGGTACTTCCTCTCCTTGAAGGACAGCGTCGGCGCGAGGGTCTGCGGGGCGCGAGGAGGCGCCGGAGTATCGGCTAGATCTTCAAAGAGACCCTCCCCGGCGTCACGATCGACGGCGATAATACTTCCCATCTCCTCGTCTGCCCCTCTCGTGGCATCGCCGCTCCCGGAAGCAGGGCTGGTCACCGATGTGGCGGTAGGAGGCTCCTCGGATGACGAGCGCATGCTTTCCTCCTTTTCCCCTTTGGGCTCTTGCGCCTCTCGGCCGACGGCTGTCTCATTCCCGGCACCCCGAGCACTCTTCCCGGAGGGGTCAACTTGGGCAGCCTAGGCAAAGAGGTCATCAAACACATGACTTGCCGTAGGGCAACACCAACTACATCTGCGGCGATCAACCCCACTTTTCTCCCGCGCCCTCGTGGGCAGCCTCACTGCACCGGTTGGGGAAAAAGATCCCACTGCAAGGCTCATGCAACAAACATAGTCTTCAGCCTGCGTAGGCTGCCACGTCACCTGCCAGATGCGGCGCAGACAGGCTCTCTCGGTTGAATGTCACGTCCGGAGCCGTTGCAATCATGCCGCGCTCCCAACGCTCATATGCCGCCTGTGGGTGACTCCATTAAGGCACAGGGTCCCCAGCCACACCTCATCGTGTGGGTTCTTGTTTTTTCGGGCTACAACCTGTTCACGTTACAGTTACGTCTGAATTGGGCCCCTTGGTGAATCATGCCCCTGGAGAGCCACGTGATCCCCGAGTCTCTACCGCGCCCCTTGGTGAATCATGCCCCTGGAGAGCCACGTGATCCCCGAGTCTCTACCGCGCCCCTTGGTGAATCATGCCCCTGGAGAGCCACGTGATTGGGGAGGCTCCATCATGCCCATCGTGTGAATCGTGGTTGCGGGTTGACACCTGCCACCCAGATAAATAGAAACGACCGAGGACTCGGGGTGAGCTGCGAGGGCAAGAAGCGCTTTTAGAGGAAGACGCGGTGCCGGTGCAGAGAGAGCCACTTCTGCAAGAGCACCCTATGACCACACCGTGTGGCCAAGATCTCCCGGGCCGGCAGCGCACCTTTCCCACAGTCTTTTGCAGCACATTCTTGGTGGGGAGGGCAACAGATGACCGCATGACCGGACCTCCGCGGCCCCTGCCACTCCCCCTCCACCATGGCGCCTCCTTCAAGCCCCCTTCAAGCCTCCTTCAAGCCCCCTTCAAGCCTCCTTCAAGCCCCGCGCCAGGGAATCGATTCTCCTGGCGTATCGCAGCACGACGCACATCTGGCACCATGCCTCTCACTGGTGATCGAAGCTTGCCGCGCATCTCGCAGCTCCTCTATACCAGGCGAAAGCAATGAGCACTCACGCCATCAACATCGGCAAAGCAACGTGGAGAAGCGTCGGGCAGCCATGCGGCGTTCTGGAGTGGTGCACGAGAGGGCCATGGGATGCACCGGCTCGCAGGAGAGCTAAGGGGTGAGCTGGAGGGTGGTTGGGCGTGGAGTTGACCTGGCTTGCGGATGAGGGTCGGGGTAAAGAAAGACGCGAGGCTTGGTGCGCTCCGAGAGGCAGCAGGTGAACGTCTGCACCGTCGCAGCTCTCAGGTGGTGGGGGCAGCACTGCACCCACCTCGTCTCCCCCACCGAGCACCTGCATACCACAGCTCGGCAGCACTGCTCGCGCTTCAGCAGGTGCTGGGTGGGCACGGTCACCAAGCGGAGCGGAAGGCACCGACCGGAAGCCAAGTAGGATTTTGGCAAGCCGAGTTGGATTGACCCGGACACACTTGCAGAGATGATGACCGGTCGTGGGAACAAGAGACCGATAGCCTGGGTGTGCAGCAAGCCGTGAGGGGCGCACTTGACTGATGTGAACGTGCAGTCTGACTCGGCGCTCGCAGTGCTGTAATCTTTTGTAAAGGACACGCACTTCTCGGTGGACGTCAGAGCGCAGGCCTTCGTCGTCAGATCGGCCTCCGGAGGATCCGCCATGGAAGCTTCGCCGGGCTGCGCGGGAAGGCCTCAATAGGATAAACCCTACTGCTGGAAGCCAAAGGCGCTGGCAGAGCGGCTACCGAATGGTAACTCGAGTGGCGCTATGATAACTGTGCAGATTCCCTCGGCACGACATGATCCCGCGCGCCTGCGCTGATCGCTGTGGCACAACGCGGAAGAATCCGAGAAGACGGCGCCGGAAGGCAACAGATGAAGTTCCGTCTGCAAGCAAGCATATGCGCGGAAGTATTTTCGAAAAATGAGCTGTAAGTGTGGTCTGTGGTTCAGGGGATGTGCCGCAACGGGGGCAGACGCATGTCACCTCTCCAGAGGACACCTCGGAAGGTTCCCGAGCCACCGGAGTTCGCGTAAGCGATTCATGGATTTCCTGGCTCCCAGGTGGACAGTCATCCAAACGTTCCTCTCTCAAGCACAGCACAGCACAAGCAGCGGCAACCAACAACGAAACTACGTAAGAGCGCGATGTCAGGAAGCTATCCAACGATTAGAGCATGCGTTGTTCAAAGATTTGAGCATGCGTTGGAGTTGTGCACAATGCGGTATCTAGACAGCGCAAGCGCCGAGCACAAGTGGTCAAGGCGGTGTGGGCTTTCAAAGTTATGGTCGTTGCAGGAACTCACAATGCGGGTAGAGATGGCGCGTGTGAACACTATGTTCAAGGGACTGAAGGTAAGCGCACCCCTGAAGGTGGAGCAATCTCAGAGAGGTACTCAAGGGACTTCGAGGCGAAGAAATCTCGACCGTTATCTAAATTTCCTTGCGGCATCAGCAGCATCGGAACACAGCCGAGAGCAACGAAAGCTGCCCCAACAAACACACGGGCGGTTCTGTGGAAGAGAACCAAAGAAGCAGCCGCGCAAAGAATGCGTCTGCGCTATGGTGTGAAACATGCAGTTTGAAACAGCAGCAGGGTTGCACTGTTAAGGCTCGTTTTGTCGCATTTACAACCCGCTTGAAAGGAAATTGGCGTAGGATGACCGAAACATGCGTGCGGCACGGCTTACTGAATATCGCTGAGAGCCTCACGTTGAAATGTCGCGCAGGACGACGCCCCAATTGACTCGGCATTGGAACTCAAATTTTGAGCCAACTATCACTCAGCGCTCGTTTGGATTGTTCATCTCTTTGTTGATGGAACTCTTGCTTTTTCTTCTCACGGACAATATCACGGCTATGGTCGGAAACTTGGAGGATTCAGGCTGTAAGGAAGCATGGATGGTGATTCAAAGACCTCTCACAGCAGTCCGTATCGCTTCAAAGGCGCGTGTCCATCTGCTTCGAATACGTCACTGCGCTCGTCGTCAAGTTTGAAAACTGAACACAGCTTATCACAGATCCATCGCATGCGATAGCTCCTTCGCTCGAACTTCAACTTGCAACGTCGTTTTATCTCTATGACGGTCCGGTTTTTTTCAGCCCTGCGACCCACGTACGCGTAAGACCCGAACCCTGAGAGCCGGCCTGCATTTCGAACCTCCCCACCCTGCCCCCCCACCAGCCGCCCCAAGAGTATTATTCCGCCACTCTTCTAGTGTGTTGGGACACCTCGCGCGCCGCACGAATCGAAGCGGTTCGCTCGCTACGCCCTGCTCCGTCAGCGCAACCATGCTCGGGCCACACCCTACTCTTGTCCCCAGAGCTTATGGACGAAAATAGACATTTAGGGTTTGTAACTCTGTGGGGTCCATAAGCTCTGGCATGACTCGGCAGGCCTCCAAATCGATGTCCTCCAAAGTGCACACCACTTCAGGGGCTTCAGCAGGAGGGCCAAACAAACAGAAGTTCTGCTCAACACATGCCCAGAAATTGACCTGAGCTCAAGTTATGGAGGTAAACGTCCTGAAAATTGTCAAATTGCCAGGTTTTCAGTGAGCTGCAAAAGTCTGGCACCAAAATCATTCAAAACTACATAACTTTAGCGCACTCTATCCAAATTCAACAAAGTACATAGATAACTTCATCAGTTTTTCACGACTTACGCACTCCAACCATTTGTTTGTACAAATTAATGGGCCAAATCACCATATTGTGACTTGGCCGATCTAGATGTTGATTCATAGGGGATGGTATCGAGCCGTTAATCTTCCGTATTAATGCTCTTTCCGCATGATTTCGAGTATTCTATTTGTATGCTACCTTTTGATGTTTGGCCACTACGATATGGTTCATCACATTATCCCGTTGAAACACCTTTGAGTAATGTTGATAGATCGATAATGCCACATTTATTATTATTTGTATGACATGTTACGCCGTGAGAAGTCGATGACTATAATCATATCAAATTTTAATTTACCATCATATCACAGTCTTTATCGGAGCATAACACATGCTTTTTGTCATTCTGTCATTATTGAAGATGCGCCGGTTTCCTAATGTCAACAAACCTGGCGCCTCCATTACAACTGCACGTGTCCACACCCGCTCCCCGCGATCCCATCAATTTTGACCCTAACACATTAAAGTTGACCCTGAAACACTCATTTTTGCTCCTGAAATACTAATTCTGACCGTAAAACACCCATTTGTGACCCCATGCAGCCGTTTTAGACCCTGAAACACTCATTTCTGACCCTAAAACACTATTACTTTAAGCCGGTGCCATGCATCATGTGCCAATTTCCCTGCCTCGGTCACCATACCCTAAACCATATGACAGCTGATGACACGCTACATGCAAATGCACCTAAACCTACACCCCTAGCCTAAATGGACCCCCCCGGGAGCTCACTAAGCCCCCTACACCCATCCTTATACCCACATGTTCACCATAGCCTGAACTTTAAGCCGGTGCCATGCATCATGTGCCAATTTCCCTGCCTCGGTCACCATACCCTGAAATGTATGACAGCTGATGACACGCTACATGCAAATGCACCTAACCCTACACCCCTAGCCTAAATGGACCCCCCCGGGAGCTCACTAAGCCCCCTACACCCATCCTTATACCCACATGTTCACCACAGCCTGTATCACAGGATGGAAAACGTCACCTAACTCATGTCCCAAATCTTTGTGCACAATACCAAACCCAAAAAGAGGCTGAGTGCACGCCTTATGCTTTCGCGCCAAACCCTACCCTTCCAAGCTAAACAAGCCGTTGCGTGAGCACCATAAGCCCCCCACACACACTCTCATATCGAGGCGATATTGGGGAAGCCCACACCTTTTATTTGCCGTTTGGTTTCCTGAAATCACTCAAAAATTCAACCCGGGGTGCTCATTCTCACTCCACGAGGGGATGCTCCACCCTGCAAACATATCCCATGAGCCATCAACATTGGGCAAGTGTGCATCAGTTTCATGACTAGTTCACGACTTAAAGCAGTTAGGGGAGAGCCTTACCTTCAATATGCCGTTGAGCTTGCTCGATTTGACTAAGTTTTGAACCTTGGGGACTCAATCTCGTTTGGGGTGGCCATGCTCCAATCTGCCAACATACCCTATCAGCCCTCAACGTTTGCGACCTCTACACAACTTTCATGACTACTTGCAATAGAAAATATGATAGGTAGGACCTTTACCTTCAATATGCCGTTGAGCTTGCTCGATTTGACTAACTTTAGAGCCTTGGGGACTCAATCTCGTTTGGGGTGGCCATGCTCCAATCTGCGAACATACCCTATCAGCCCTCAACGTTGGCGACCTCTACACAACTTTCATGACTACTTGCAATAGAAAATATGCTAGGTAGGACCCTTACCTTCAATATGCCGTTGAGCTTGCTCGATTCCGTTAACTATGGAGGTTGGAGTGCTCGTTCTCGCTCATTGGGGTTAATGCCGCATCTGCGAACATACCCTATCAGCCCTCAACGTTTGCGACCTCTACACAACTTTCATGACTACTTGCAATAAAAAAAATGCTAGGTGGGACCCTTACCTTCAATATGCCGTTGAGCTTGCTCGATTCCGTTAACTATGGAGGTTGGGGTGCTCGTTCTCGCTCGTTGGGGTTAATGCCGCATCTGCGAACATACCCTATCAGCCCTCAACGTTGGCGACCTCTACACAACTTTCATGACTACTTGCAATAGAAAATATGCTATGTGGGACCCTTACCTTCAACATGCCGTTGAGATTGCTCGATTCCGTTAACTATGGAGCTTGGAGTGCTCGTTCTCGCTCATTGGGGTTAATGCCGCATCTGCGGACATACCCTATCAGCCCTCTACGTTTGGACCCTCTACACAACTTTCATGACTACTTGCAATAGAAAATATGCTAGGTGGGACCCTTACCTTCAATATGACGTTGAGATTGCTCGATTCCGTTAACTATAGAGCGTTTAATCAATCATCTCCGCCACGCTTAGCTTGCGCTATTCTGCGAAAGTACCCTATCAGCCATGCGTTTTAAAGGGCCCTAGAGGCCTCCCATTCGCAAGCAAGCAAGAAGAAATAAAAGTTAGAGTTCACACCTGCAATATGCCGTCGAGATTGAGCGATTCCGTTAACTATAGAGCGTTTAATCCATCATCTCCGCCACGCTTAGCTTGCGCTAATCTGCGAAAGTACCCTATCAGCCATGCGTTTTAAAGGGCCCTAGAGGCCTCCCATTCGCAAGCGAGCAAGAATAAATAATAGTTAGAGGTCATACCTTGAATATCCGTCGAGTTTGATCCATTACGTTAACTACACAGCTTGCAATAAATTATCGTATCCTCGTTTTCGGCTGTTGGTTTTACCTATTTGCGGGGAAAAGAGATAGCGAAAACGGGCATTTGAGCGCTTTTGCCAAGTAATGCCAGAGTTTCTCCGAGCCTCTTCCACCAACTGTAACGTCGACCCTCGCGTGTCGCAGGCCGCGCAGCAGCCGCGCTCGGAGAAACTCTGGGAACAAGAGTAGGCCACACCCCCTCCAATGCCCCCACCTACCACAGTCTACATCAACAACCTTTTGCACTAGAATTAGGGGTGTGCCGAGCCTTCATGTGGCAAGGCGCGGTAGTCCCACATCCCACCTGATGTCCTTCGTCATCCCCACCATGCATCTTGCCTTGGCCATCGAGCTACACGCCGCTACAACACGCCAACTGCACCCTACCTGTCGTCCCACCAATTCTGGGGGGTGGACCGTCATAGAGTTATGCAACCAAGGATCGAACGCTTGTAAACGATATTATTTATATAGGGGGTACGTGAGCGTACAGGTGGGGAAAAATAAATATATTAGGTGGTGCACGAATAGGTGGGTGGCCATTCAATTGAAGTAGACGTGTATGGAACGATAGCCGGTATCGTCATCATACCCGATCATTGGTTTCAATGTATTGGGGAAAAAATCGTAGATTTGTCCCCCCCTTTCAAAAATTGCCTGGTGTCCATACTTAAGATGTTCCAAAAAACACGTACTTAACGTGGGACCGTTTATTCGTCACGGTATTGGTCGACCACTCCAGGCGAGAACTGTGTGCCAATCAAATGCATGCGATCGCGCGATGACAGGTGCACGTATGACATGGGCGGGTTCATTCGCTCGCTTCATTCGCTTCTCATTCGCTTTATTCGCTTTATTCGCTTCATTCGCTTTGTTCGCTTTATTCGCTTTATTCACTTTATTCGCTTCATTCGCTTTATTCGCTTTATTCGCTATATTCGCTTTATTCGCTTTATTCGCTTATTAACTTCATTCGCTTCATTCGCTTCATTCGCTTCATTCGCTTCATTCGCTTTATTCGCTTTATTCGCTTTATTCACTTTATTAAGCTTTATTAAGCTTCATTCGCTTTATTAACTGTTCGCTTCATTAAACTTTATTCGCTTCATTCGCTTTATTCGCTTTATTCGCTTCATTCGCTTCATTCGCTTTATTCGCTTTATTCGCTTTATTCGCTTCATTCGCTTCATTCGCTTCATTCGCTTCATTCGCTTTATTCGCTTTATTCGCTTCATTCGCTTTATTCGCTTCATTCGCTTTATTCGCTTCATTCGCTTCATTCGCTTTGTTCGCTTCATTCGCTTCATTCGCTTCATTCGCTTCATTCGCTTCATTCGCTTTATTCGCTTCATTCGCTTCATTCGCTTTATTCGCTTCATTCGCTTCATTCGCTTTATTCGCTTTATTCGCTTCATTCGCTTCATTCGCTTTATTCGCTTCATTCGCTTTATTCGCTTCATTCGCTTCATTCGCTTTATTCGCTTCATTCGCTTCATTCGCTTCATTCGCTTTATTCGCTTTATTCGCTT
>LGRX02018293.1:0-14286 GCA_001247695.2 Cymbomonas tetramitiformis
CTCCAAGCTCTGCCGGATGCTGCAAAGGGGGGGGAGGGGGGTGCAGGGTGTCCTGCTCCAAGCTCTGCCAAACAAAACCCATCTCCTCCGGAGCTGCCACTTTTTAGGTCCTACCCACTGATTGGATGAGACAATTTTTGGTGCTGTACCTACTTCGGGCCTTGATATGAATATGCTGAATATGAATATGAATATGAAGGCCATTCTGTGAAAACCGGTCCAACAGGTGGTGCGCGCACCTCCTTCTTCTCCCCGCCACCCTTGGAGCTCATGTTTTTCCTGACTTTCCCAAGTGTCCTCATCTTATGCACGCTCGAGCGAAGGACATTCAGGGCGTGCCCCTTGCGTTCACTCCGCGCCGCGGAGGACAGGCTGCGCCAAGAACACCGCCGAACCTTCAGAACTCCCACAGAGCGCCTGCCTGCTCCGTGGCCCTGTGCCAGCTCGGGCGCCCGGAACTCCAGGCCCAGGGCAGGACGTGCTGTCGGCGCTGGTCGGACCACGCCACACCGAATTAACCTCCCTCCCTCTCGCGCCCATCACACCATGGGCCCACTTCCGGCCCTGGATCTGTGACACTGAAGCTCGATCCAACGTGCTGAACAGCAGCTTGAGATCTCTATGGAGAAGGCTCAACACATAAACTTGACACCCAATGCCCTTTTAATCGTTGACATGCTTTGCAGGCTGTTGGACGTTCTGATGCACAGCGCTCTGTGAGGCGACAAGGATTTCAACGTAGGCGACGCGGGGCGAGGAGAGGCCGGCTGGTGTTGGAAAACGAACACCGTTGCACTCCCCAGCTAGATTACAGTTGACTGGTGCAAGTGATACCCATAGAGGCACTGCCTTCTGAGAAGTGGCCAGGGGGATTCTCAGGCAGCGCAAAGAAGCTGAAGCTGGAAGGTGTGAAGGGTGGACCTGGAAGGCTCGAGGCCGTCGTTCTCCCTTCCAAGCTGGGTCTCCTTGGTGACCATGCGCGCCCGGAGGTCCCCAAGAAACATCTCTGCATCCATGCGCGAGCGCTGCTGCATGCGCTGATGATACTGCATTCGCCACATCCCCCCCCGACCATAAGTTTCTCTCTCAACCCGAATCACATCTCCCACCACACCCCCCCCCGCATCCAACCGTTCCTCTCCCATGCCTGAGCTGTGCCCCCGTCAACACCCCCCACTTTGTGCAAAACACAAAGTGAATCGATCATCCCTAGGCACAGCTCCCGCCACACCCCCCTGCAAGCAAGGGTTTCCTTTCTCACGCCTGAGCGATGCCTCCACCGCATCCCGCGCATCCCAAAGTTCCCCGTTCATCCCTAGTTACACCTCCTGCCACATCCCCCTGCAACCAAGAGCTCCTCGATCAACCCCAGATGCACCTCCTGCCACATCCCCCGAATCCAAAGGTTCCTGTTTCTCAACCCGCATCAACGCCAGCGCCACAAAAGTCCCTGCAACCACGAAGTCCGGTCTAAGCCCTCCAGGCGGTCGGCTATAGTATCCGTCACTTCACCCAAATCCTCCCTGCTCAACCCGAAACACGCCTGCCCTGGCATACCCCAGCTCCAGCCACTCTCACCAGCTACAAAACCTGATAACAGCAGCGGGTTGCATTTGCATAATTTTTGTCATACGGACGCGATGACGAGCGCAAGTTCGCGAACACCTCGGTGAGGACGGTCTGGTTAAGTAATTATACAACTCCGCATTTGCCTTGTGACTCATCGATGAAAAGTCACGGCATCAAAGTGCGACCTTGAGCAGCTCACGGTGGCTGCTATCTTACATCGCACATGCCAAGTATTCCACGGAGCGCCGCTGGAGGTGCTCCACAGAACACTCGGCCTCCACGTCGGCACGCCGCATTTTTGCACGGTCAGGAGGGAATCCCAACGCGGAAGGCTCGCGCTGGGAGTCGCGGTCCGCACAACATGTGATTGACTTCTGGAGGTGGAACGCAAAACGCAGTAACTATATTCTCCCCTCCCATGACCCTGGAATATTTCCCGGTACCTGTGAAGGCAGCCACGCTCTCCTTGAACCCTCTAGCTTTGGCCTATGATCGTGAAGGTAGCCCGCCTCCGCTATGTCTCCGATGATGTGTGAGCCCTGGCATCACTGCATAAGGCGCGCGCAATGACCGTCACGCTGCCTTCTAGGAAAACAGTAGACTCTCATGCAGTGTTAAACACTGTTGGCTCAAAATGACAAATTATGACACATGATGACAGTATGACAGTATGACTGTACTGTCAGAGTATAGTACTGTGTGTATATGTAGACAGAGCAATGATGACAAGCAGACTGCAGCAGAGTCAGCAGATCAATTCAAAATGTACACAGTATCTGGTTACAGAACACAAGAGTACTAGTACGTGTAGAAGTAGCTATGACTGAGTAACAGTAAGCTGAGGGCGGGCTGCCATCAACCCCCCCAAGAAGGCCGGCCACCCGCCTGCTGGCCCCCATCAAGGTGGCCACCCCTCCCTCAGCCAAGGCCATTGCTTGCTCCGGCGTGGCCCCACTCTGCTCCTGAGTCCAGACCCCACTCCCCGGGCCCGGCGACAAAAGGTCACCCCATTCATTCAAGATATCCTCGACACTTGACGCCGCCTGGCTGAGCCCGCCTATGCCTGCCCGTGCCCCTCCAGATCGCGCCTCGGCGGTGCCCCCTCCTTGACCCTCCACAGTGCCCAGATGCTCCACCTCTCGCCGCACGTCCTCCATGCTCTCCAACAGCCTCGATGCCATCGCGTCTGCCTCGCCTGCCTCACCGGGAGCCTGCCCAGACCGCTCACGCTGCGTTCCCTCAGATTCCTGCATCCCACCGCCAGACCCATCCTGCGTGGCATAGTCTGTCTCCTCGAACGCGTCCTCCCACGCTCTGTCCATCAGTGCCAACCTCTCCGCCCCTTCCCGTCGGTCCGCCTCCCCCCGATCCAGGTCCGGGCCCATGCCTCCTCCCACACGCCCTCCGCCAGCCCAACGCCACCCACTTCCGGCCGGACATCGCCCTACAGCCCGCCTGATGATCAGCCCTGCAACCCCCCGTGCAAGCGCGAAAGAAAGCAGCCGGACCCACTTCTCCCTCCAGCCCACCGCCCCGCCACGTGCCGCTTCCTCGTCCTCGTCCTCGTCCCCATTGCCATCCACCTGCTCTCTTCCTTCCGCGTTCGCCTCCATGTACCGCCGCTCCCCGAAGCGCCGCTGCGTCTTCCGAAGGAATCCATATGCCGCAGGCCCCAGCCCACCGTACACCTCCACCCCAAAGGAGATGAAGTGATGTGGGCGGACATCCCCGTACGTCGCCACCTTGCTCTCCTCTACCTTCTTCGCCGCCGCCCCGGGGGCCATCATGGCCGCTCCCAGGTGCGCGTCTGACATCGACCGCGCCGTGGCCACATCAAACAGCACATGCTGGCCCGGTCCCTCCGCATCTAACACTGTCACATCCGGGCAATGATTCCGTGAGTAGGTCAGGTAGCCCGCGAAGTCATCGTGCAATGCAGACGCCAAGGGATAGGCAGACTTGGCCACCTCGAACAGCACCCTCTGCAGTTTGTGGTGGATGAAAGAGTACCAATTTCCTCCCCCAGCCCCCACTCCCCCCCGGCATGCCAGTAAGTGTGTCCCGGTGGGATCCCGCTCTCCTCCACAATCGGGGCACTCCTCCACTTGGCCAAGGAGGGGCTGCTCCGCATGAAGAATGTGCCGCAGGGCCACCCGGTATTCCACCGAACTGAGCTCCAGGGCTGGACAGCATGGAACACCCCTCAAGAATGTAGGCCCAATACTGTTGAAGGTCACCGAGAAAAGCCAGGGGAGCCGAGACGCCCCCACGTGCCCAGCCAGCCAAAGCCAATCCGCAGAGTGGAGGACAGCAGCATAGACCCGTTGGGCACGTTTTTGAGACCTGCTATAATCACTCAACTTCTTGACGTCGTCCGCCTTTGGCACTTGTGGTGGCAAATGCTCATTAGCTCCCCTCGCCTCCCCAATCACCTCCATCGCCTCCGACACCTTCTGCATGGCCGCTTGCAAAGAATTGACATACGGCAAGTCGCTCTCAGCCCCGAGGTCCTCGGTCCCCGCCGTCACTGTTGGAAAGAGCTCCCGCATATCCTCCCAGACTTGCGCAAACCCGCCAAGCCAGGCCGCACTGCTCACCCTCGCCGCCTTAGTCAGGCCCATCCCATGCGGGAGGGTGGCAAACTCACAGGAGTGCCACGCCAATCCACCGCGAGGCAGCAAGTCCTGCAACGCCCCCTGCATCCTCCTGTCATGCTCCTCAGCCGCCTCCCGCATCATTTCCGGCAGCACACCTCGCAGCCAGAACCCCAGCCTCGGGTGGGCACAGAATCGAAGCAGGAGCCCCTGGGCCTGCGCATGCCCAAGCTTGTTCAAGAGGGGCAGGATGCCACATAGCTCCTCCACCTTCTTCAACATCTCCACACTGACCGCCTCTGCCTTCCCCACCGGCACCCCCAAGACATCGATGAAGTCCAGCTCCCCCCGTGCACCCGGCATCCCGGCCTCGAAGCAACTGGCGTCCCCCTCAGGCGAGAAAGCCGCTGACTTCACCGGCTGAATATCCAGGCCAATCGCCACTGCCTCCTCCATATAAGTCTCATACGCGAGCGCCGCTTCAACCGGAGGGCCCAGGAAGAAAGCGTCATCCAAGTAGGCAAAGATGACCACGCTAGGGTGTCCCTCCTGAACCCGCTCCAGCACCACCTGCAACGGGGCAGCCAAGTAAAGTGGCCCCAGGGGGTCCCCCTGCTGCGTGCCCTCCTTCGACTTGACAAATCGCATCACCGAGCCATCAACGCCCCCCAGCCGAAACCCCAGGTTCGCATCCACCCCATAACAAAGGTCCGTCCATGCCCACAGCTCCGGGAAGTCCCGCTCGATAGCCTCAAACATTGCCTCACGGTGCACCGCATTGAAGGCATTCCTGGCATCTGCCTTAACACAGACCCATTCCGGGTGCCGATCCAGGGCACAGCCTGAACAGTGTGGACCCCCAGGTCCGCCCCTCCCTTCACCGCAACCCCAATCTGGGCCGCCCGCAGTCCACCATGGTCATCATCCTGTCGACGCCCACAAAATCGAGCCCTGAGGGCCTTCGCACGCTGCCTGCATATGACCATCGCCACTAGCTTCCGGAGAACTTCGCCACACGCAATGGGCCGGACGTTGACGCCGAGGTCGTCTTTCAGCAACGCCACAAACCTAGCGCCTGCCAACCACTCCCGAACCCCCGCCGGGGCCCGACCTGCCGCCAGATGTTTGCACACCTCCAACAGTGCATCTCGCCCACCAGAGACATGGACCACCCACATATGCTCCCAGCGCCACTGAGAGCTGCCCGGTCCCGAGGCCCGCGGCAGATTACGCATTACATCATCGAACGTCTTCTCATCCAGCTCAAGCGCCTGCCCCCGAAGCTCCCGCCGGTGATCCTCTCCCACATCTTGCCTCCTGCCTGTCCCAGCCGGGTGCAACCGCTCCAGCTTCAGCAACGTCTCCTCCGTCGCTGGTGCCAGCTTGGCCAACTCCAGCCTCTTCGCTGCCTTTCCCAGCTGCCCCGCCTTCACCAACCGCACAGCATCTCGCAGCACCCGTTCCTCATCCGCCTCGGCCACAGCTCGTTGATCCCCCGGCACCTCCGCATGCAGCCCCTCCCACTCGCCGCGTAGGAAGCGGGCGCAACGCTCCTTAATGACCTGGGCCACACCCTGCTTCACCCCCTGCTGGACCGGCTGAAGAACCAGGCGCGGGAGTAAAAAGAACAGCTTGTAGGCCTCGACGTCCTCTGTGCCCACCCGCATCCTCCGAAGCGCGACCATCACACACTCGGTGAACAGTCCCCACAACTTCTTCGGCACCATCAGGGAAGGGAAGTCGCTCACAGCACACTCGTCGACACTCAGTCCTCGCAGCCATGTCCACCCCGCCTCTCCAAGCCCATCCGGGTCCCCCACCAAGCTCTCGCCTCCGTGCTGCCCCTGCGCCCGCCCCGCCGCCCGTGGATTGCCCCGGCCCCCACTGCCGCCTCCCCCCTGAGCCGGCGCACAACGCTGAGCATAACTAGCCAGACAGCCCCCACCCCGACCTTGATGCTGCCGCAATCCAGTCTCCGAGAGGATATGTCCACAGCTCTGCTCAGGGCACCGCGTGAGCCTCGCCGCAGACAGCAGAAGCCCCGATGCGTCAGGATGGCTCCGCCGAAAATGCTCCGTCAGGGCTCGTCTGCTTCCTAGGGCCCCCACTGAGCACCCCGGCACCGAGCAGACCACATTCCCCACCCGCTGTCCTGCCCCCTTCCGCCCGCCACTTCCCTCGAGCTGCGCCGACCCACTAGTCCCTCCCGAGGCACCCCCCAATGGTCTCAGTGGCTCCACAGCCCCTCCCTCACCCGCCACATCAGCCCCGCGCTCTGCCCCCACCGTCCTCGTCCCTAACCTTACCCCGTGGACACCCTCACCCGCCACCCCCACGGCCTCCTCACCACCCGACTGTCCCACCGCTACAGCACCACTCCCAAGATCAACGCTAACCCCAGCCGAACGCCCCGACAGTTCCAACCGAAGTGACAGATGAGGGCCCTCCACGCCCTCTCCGCTGCTCACTGCCATCCCATCCGCCAGACCATCCACTCCGGCCCCGTCCTCCCCGCTGACCCCCTCAGTTTCGCCACCCGCACCCGCGCCCGCATCCCCCCGAGGCAGCTGCCGCCAACCCATAAGCAAGCCCTTCTCCGCCTCCCTGCTCCAGCCACCAGCCGTCTTCACCCCGACGCGCCGCCCACCACCCCGCCTGGACAGGAAACCGTCATGATCACCCGGGTCTCTCGGCCTGTCCTCCAGGAACACCTCCTCTCTCTCCGGGTTCCCATCAAGGTACTCAATCACCGTCGCCCCCTCCACAGATGCCCCCCCCCCTAACCGTCCACCATACCAGCTGCGCTCACCTGGCCAATACACCTCCACCAGGGTGCCCACTGGCAACGCCGCTATCGCTGGGCCTACACTCTGCTCAGCCGATCTCCCACCATCAACACGCCTTTCATTATTTACACTATCCGTGACCGCCAGGTCCGCCGCCTGCCCAGCCGCCCCTTCCATATTTACACTATAAACAAACCCCTGTGTGTGTGTGTGTGTGAGTTCGTACACATTCTACTAGATAATATGCCCGAGTATATGAACTAAGTAGAAATTGATTATCCTAGGTTATGGGCCTTATATGGATCTGAGGTAGTGTAGGTTACAGCCGTCATGGCTGACGCGGGGGTGTCAGAACGGAAGTATCCTACACGGGCATCTCAGCTTCAGGACTTGATAGAGCAACAGGCTGCTTTTATGAAATCTATGGCAGAGACAATTAAGGTGCTGAGTGCTGAGAAGAAAGAGCCTGTGAAATCAACAGATCATGAAGAAGCTGAGTCGGGTGTAATGAGCCCTGCCAACGCACAGAAGACAGTTCAGTGTGTAGTGAAGTTATTAGGTACAATGAAGTACACAGGAACAGAGAGGAATCAGTATGAATCCTGGGTTCAATTTAAGACACAGTTTGAGTCAGCAGTCTCGTTTTACCCTGAGCTGCTTGAACTGGTGTGTGACTATCAAGTGTCAGATATTGCAGATATCAGAGGACTGAACTTGTTCACACCTAAATTGGGAGGATATAGTAAATCGACTGCAGAGGAAAAGCCTTCATCACGGGCAGGAGATAAGCCTTCATCACGGGCAAAGGAGGGAGATAACGACGCTGAGAACGACGAGTTCTTTGAAGACAGCGCCAGCTTCATTACTGTGCCTGGTTCTGCTAGTGTGGCCAGTACAATTTTGTCAGCAATTCTGAAGCAAGTAACAGCCGGGGACGCCTTTGACGTCGTACGACGGTGTGGCAATGACGGTTTGAAGGCTTTCAGGAAACTGAAGTGCAGAGTGGAGCCGCAGTTGTTTGGACAACTCGCGGGCTCAATGAAGAGGTTGTGCAAGCTGACCGTGAACGTGAATGAGGACCCGGTGAAGTAGTTGGGTTACTTTGGTGACGTAATGAGTTCTGTAGCCAACAACGGGGGTGCGAGGCTTGATCCTACAACTGTGGAGGTGCTGGTGACTGCAATGGCAGTTGCTGCTATGCCTGTGGAGTATTTGCAAGTTGTTGCGGATATCAGCAAGGAACGACGTTCTTCCTTTGATATGCTTGTGCAGAGGGCTGAGTATTTCTTTGTGAACGTGGTGCAGCAATCTCTGGTTCCTTCATCGGGTATAGTGGGGGCTACTGTGGACGAGGAGACTGTTGCTGTGGCGAGAGCTCTGGTTGCGGACAGAAGAAGGTAGAGCGAGGAGAAGAAGTTTAATGACGGCAAGAAACTGATATGTCCTACGTGCTCTGGTGTTCATTCTGCTGAGAAGTGCTGGATAGTAAACCCGGCGGGTATGGAGGAGTTCATCAAGCTTAATCCTGCTAAGGAGAGAGCGGTGCGTGAAAATTATGCGCGGAGACTCAAGAAAATCGCGGCGAAGAAGATACCTGACGCAGCAGCAGCAACGGTGGTGGAGGCGACTTCATCGAGTTCAGTGAGGCAGCGTCGTACAGAAGTGTCTGCGGAGGAGCTGTGGAGCTTGGAGAATCATGAGGAAGTTCCTGTAGCCTGTCCAGTTGTTTCTACAGTGGCAGACCAGAAGGTGATATACACAGGTGAGGTGTTGGAGGACGCCTGGGTGTACGGTGTGTTCAATCGAGACGAGGAGGACGACGCACGAGTGCAGGAGGAGTACTCTTTACAGGCTCCAGGAGGAGACCTGTGTGCAGCGACTGTGGTGGACTCGGACAGAGAATTGTACTTTGATAGCATGGCGACGAAGTCTATTTTTAATGACTTGTCTATGTTTGAGGGCGCTCAGGTGAATGCGTCAGCAGCTGTGTCGTTCAAGGTCATGGCTGGAGAGGTGACGACGTCTCGCGGAGGAGGCCGAGGAATTATTACCTTGTGGAATCGTGTGACGAAGAAGGCTGACGTGCTGAAGGTGGAGGCGCAGTACGTGCCTGAGTCGCCTTTTAACCTGGTGTCCGCCGTGAGTCTGGAGGACAAGTTCGGGTTGTATGCTCAGTTCGGAGACCGTGTGCTGAAGGACAAGGTGAACTTATGTGAGTACGACGTGTGCAGAAAGGGGAACGTGTATGTTTTACCTGAGGTCATCGTGGAGACTGCGCTGCCGGGGGTGGAGTGCGACAAGAAGGAGAACTGTCCGGTGAGGGACAAGTGCAATTGGAAGTTCACCGAGTTCCAGAAGTGGAACGAAGAGAAGGGGCCCTTTCATCTGGATATGTGTGCTGACGAGCACAATCGTCAAGTGAGCGAGTTCTATTCTATGGTGAACTCGGTGTTCCTTCATTGTCTGACGGGACGGAGCTTCTGGGGTAATCCACCGTACCACGATATTTTCATTGAGAAACTGCTGACGAAGATACTCATGGACTTTCCTAAGGACCCCGTGAACACGAAGTTTATGCTGGTGGTGCCTTACAAGCCGAATGCTACGTGGTGGAGGTTAACTACGAAGTTTGAGGAGCTGCACGTGTACTCGAAGGGCAGCGTGATATTTTCTGCGAGAACAGACAAATGCTATAACGTGTCCGAGCTGGTTGAGTCGGAGCCTGGTCGTGTATTCATCAGGGGACTCCGTGGCCTGTTGTTGTGTTGTATCTGGATCAGTTTGTGGTGCCGAGAGTGGACGCGAAGGTTATCGCTCACATCAGGCTGGGTCACACGTGTGACAAGTATATTGAAGTCATGGACCTTCAAGGGGTGGAACTTGGTGTGAACTCTGAGGAGTTGAGGAACAGCAGTG
This sequence comes from Cymbomonas tetramitiformis, assembly GCA_001247695.2. Lineage (NCBI taxonomy): Eukaryota > Viridiplantae > Chlorophyta > Pyramimonadophyceae > Pyramimonadales > Pyramimonadaceae > Cymbomonas > Cymbomonas tetramitiformis. The sequence goes on from LGRX02018293.1 coordinate 9,866, forward strand.
TACTGAGCTGTTCTGTGAATTGTATAGCGTGCCAGGTGGCGGCACCGAAGAGGCCATCGCAGACGACAGATAGGGGAAGGGTCCCGAAGTCTGTACGGAAGGGGGTGGAGAAGAGGCTGGTATCAGTCAAAATGGGGCAGTTGACGTTCACTGATCATGGTGGACCGTTCGTGACGTCTACCAAAGGTTATCGTGGGTACACTATTCACGTGGACGACTATTCAGACGTGTGTCACTTCTATGTCTGGAAACAAAAGCTGGAGTATGTGGACGCTCTGGAGGACTATCGGCAGATGGTGAGAGCAACTGGGCGAGTGTTTCTCGAGGAGGAGACTCGTGTTGAACAGGTGGTGTACGATCTGGACGTGCTGGTATTGCACTCTGACAATGACTCGACCATCGTGTCTGGGAAGACTAAGAAGCACTGTGAGGACAATGCTATCGTGCAGAGGACGACGTCACCGTACTTGCACGAGAACAATGCCAGGGCGGAGACCATGAACAAGTTCCTGCAGACGAAGGCGAGGGCTATGCTGGCGACTGCTGGTTTGCCTGCGACTATGTGGCCTTTGGCTATGAGGCACGCTGTGTTTCTGATCAATCGACTATGCAAGGCTGGGCTGGGTATGCAGTCTAGTTTGCAGATGCTGAACCAGAAGTACGATCTGTCCGTGTTGCGAGTGTTTGGGTGTCGAGCTTATGCTTTTATCGACGCGAGCCTGCGTACGAAACTGGCGGATCGAGCTACTCCTTTGATCTACGTGGGACACGAAGAGCGATCAACGGCTTATCTGCTTTACAGCCAGGACAAGGAGAAGGTGGTCAGAAGTGGTATGGTGCGGTCCGACGAGCGCGCTGATAAGTATGGACAGCTGGTGATGTCTTGGGATCCCTCTATGCTGACACCTGTGAAGTCGTTATATGACTGCGAGTCTCTGGATGGAAAGTTCGTTTCAGCCTTCGTGGGAGTAGCGACAATTATACTGGATCTGCGTGTCTACGTGGAACTGAAGGGTGATGAGTTCACTGGTGTAGTGAAGCTGAACAGTGCTGGTGCAGGATCGTTTTGGACACCGGTGAGTGTGTTTCTGGAAGCACGGGTGGAGCATCTTGCGTTGCTGTTTGAGTATTGCGAACAGCTGACAGTGAATTCATTTTATCCTTTGTTTGAGAAGGTGAAATTGCAGCAGTCAGGAGGAGGTGAATGGGAGGCAGCAGTGGTGTGTGCTACGGCACGAGAGGATCATGTGTTGCCGTATCAGGTGATATTGGAACGTCATGCTGGAGTGAGTGGCTCGGCGATTGATGTGTGTGAGGCTCGGGTGAGGTTTGAGACCCGTCATGTTGCTCTGGCGGCTCAGGAGGAGAAACTGACGGGGTTGCCTGTTGGAGTGACGGAGCCGAAAGGATGGGTTCAGTTGGTGAAGGGACCAGACTCAGTGCAGTGGCAGGAGTCGGACCACAGGGAGGAGTGCGCTCTCATTGACATGAAGCAGGCAATCTTGCCGGTGGAGACGGTACCTGCTGGTGAGAAGGTTATGCGCATGGTGGTTGTGTACAAGGCGAAGTTGGACTCTGCAGGGGTGCTGACCGAGAGGAAGACCAGGTGGGTGGTATGCGGTAATGGTCAGCAGCACGGGGTGCACTATGAGGACGTGTATGCACCGTGTACTCAGCTGTCAACTTTGAGAATTCTTATTCAGCTCAGTTTGGCGTTGGGACTGGCGGCCTTTTCTTTGGACGTCATCACGTGCTTTCTGAACGGAGAGTTGGACGTGGACACTCCAATGTATGTCAGCTGGCCTAATGCACGGACAGTACGGGGTGTACTGTATGGAATTCTGCAGAAGAGTGTGTACGGGTTGAAGCAGGCACCGCGCATCTGGTACAAGACGAGCAAGGAGTTTTTGCTGGCTTATGACCACAGGCTTCGGGTGTCCAACATTGACCCGTGTCTGTTTTACATCTGGCAGCCTGGTACTCTGGTGGTGTTTGTGTACGTGCACGTGGACGACTACACTGTGTTCACTTCATCGGTGGAGTGGAAGGTGGAATTCTTCAGAGTGTTCAGTGAGAAATGGCCTAGTAAGGACAAAGGACCGTTGGTGGAGTTGCTGGGTATGAGTATGACTTTCAGTGACTATGGCCTGGTCAGAGAATGTGGAATCAGTCAGGTTGGGCTTATTCAGCGCATGCTGGAGAGGTATGCAATGCAGGACTGTAATCCCTGTATGACACCTATGGAGCCCAGACTGTCTTTAATGCCTGTGGACTCGGAGGAGAAGTTGGAGAAGCTTCCCTATGTGAATCTGGTGATGGAATTGATGTGGCTGGCACGTTGCTCACGGCCTGATATTCTAACAGCGGTCTGTTATCTGGCCAGGTTCTCTCACTGCTACGGGCAGGAGCATTGGCAGCATTTGAATCGTGTGCTGAGATATTTGAAGGGAACTCTTCATGCTTGTTTGACTATGCAGTGCAGTTCGCCAGCGTCACTGACTGCAGAGTTGATAGTGACAGCTTATACAGATGTAGACCATGCAGCAGACAAAGTGACCAGACGCTCTGTTACAGGTTCACTGGTGCGACTGAATGGAAGCACTGTCATGTATTCGTCGAAATTGCAGAAGACAGTTGCAGTCAGCACAGCAGAGGCAGAATTGATAGCGTTGTCAGAATGTGCACGAGACGTTGAGTATGTTGTCAATCTACGAACTGAGTTTTCACCTGTCAAGCAGCCTGTTATAATTCATGGGGACAATCATGCCTCGGTGGCACAGGCAGAGAATGTTCTGAACAATGCAGCGACACGTCATGTGGCAGTGAGGAATCGATATGTGGCAAAGTTGGTAGAGCTGGGCAGAATTGTCATTGCAAAAGTGCCCACGCAGGAGAATTTGGCAGACTTCTTTACCAAAAGTCTGGCTTTGGAACGTTTTCAGATACTCAGTGCTGTGGTATTGCGATATTTTCAAAGAGCATGAGTAAGGAGGAGTAGGAAAACAGTAGACTCTCATGCAGTGTTAAACACTGTTGGCTCAAAATGACAAATTATGACACATGATGACAGTATGACAGTATGACTGTACTGTCAGAGTATAGTACTGTGTGTATATGTAGACAGAGCAATGATGACAAGCAGACTGCAGCAGAGTCAGCAGATCAATTCAAAATGTACACGGTATCTGGTTACAGAACACAAGAGTACTAGTACGAGTAGAAGTAGCTATGACTGAGTAACAGTAAGCTGAGGGCGGGAACACAACTGAGTGATAAAAGCACTGTCTGTAACTCAAAACACTTCTATCAGATTTAATATGATTCAACTGTGTATGTGTGTGTGTGAGTTAGTACACATTCTACTAGATAATATGCCCGAGTATATGAACTAAGTAGAAGTTGATTATCCTACCTTCTAGCGGCTTGGGCCATTAGATGACCGTCACGCTGCCTTCGAGCGGCTTGGGCCATTAGATGACCGTCACGCTGCCTTCGAGCGGCTTGGGCCATTAGATGACCGTCACGCTGCCTTCTAGCGGCTTGGGCCATTAGATGACCCCTGCAGGCTGGGGCCACAAGGGACGATCGAAGCAGATCCCCACGCCGAGGGTTAGAGTTGAGAGTGAGGGCGGGTGTTGTGGAAAGATGTAGGGAATGCGCACCTCCTGGGTGATATCTGAGAAGGCCACTTTAATTTTCGCCACTTCTTGCTTCATGAAGTCGCGCATTGTGTTGATCTCCTCAATGGCATTCTTCTGCTTATCTTCGGATTCCGCAACTCCTAGCATGCCCTCCCCGCTCCTTCCCACGTCCCTCCCCTTGCTCGGCCTAATGTCCCCCTCCCCTTGCTCATCTCTCATGATTGTCCCCTCTTCCGCAAGCCCGTGTTCAATGTCGCATGTCCCGCCTCCCCATAATATAATATCATAAGGGGTGGAGAGAGGAGGGAGGCGCAAGCGCTAGGCCCTTCATCCATAGCCTAAGGGGGCACCTTCTATGGCCTCATGGCCGGGAAGGGGAAGGAGGGAGGCGCAGGCGTCAGGCCAACCTTCCATGGCCTTAGCCAAGCTCTCTTTGAAGATCTCAGCATCTCGCCTTGCATTGTCAGCGGACTGTGCCTCGAGTGACTCCGTCAAATCCTGCTTGTGCTTATCCAGCTCCTGCACCGCCGCCACCTCACAGCACGCAGGGGGGCCAGGTCAGCCAAGACTCGTAGCATCCCGTGCTTCCATGCGGTCCAGAGCAAGAGCCACAGTAGAGGCCATACAGACGCGGGCGGAGGCCGCGCATGCCGGCGAAGCACGCTCAGCTTGGAGCGCCTGAGGGCTACATTGAGCTTCCCGGGAGGGGCCTGCCTGCGGCCTGCGGACTAGCAGAAAACAGAGGAAGCGGCCTTATGTGCACTGCGCTCCGCTCCTCCA
>LGRX02018294.1:0-13723 GCA_001247695.2 Cymbomonas tetramitiformis
TTAAAGTTTCTTTATTGTAGTTCGATGGACACAGTGTTGAGTGTATTCCACTTCAACGTTCACCTTCCCCTTCGCTTGAATATTCAACTCGAACTGGTCGTCGCGGGCTCGCGGCATCGGCAGCGGCTGCGAGGAAGACAGATACGCTGTCCGGCTAAGCTTGCTAAGCATGAAACTGAATAATCACATAAACAGTGTCTGGCCGGAGCTTTATGCTCTCGGAAACCCAGACAGTAGCAATGACTGTACTACTGTACTGTACTACTGTACAGTACAGTGCTAGGATGTCACGGACACGAAACGGAAGCAGGGTCAGGCTAGGGGCTAGTCAGAGCCCATAATAACTAAGCCTAAACCCGAAGTCCAGCACACCACCCGTGGGTGTGACTACCTAGCAAGGCAGGTACAGCATATACAGCCACGAGACACAAACAAACACCTAACATTCACTTCGGTGGAAACCGATCACTTCTAGCTGGGTGCCGGGGTCTTGACCCGGTCATCCCACTACTGGGCTAAAGCTAATCAAGCTACCAGGATGAACTGTAAGAAACTCAGCCACTTTGAGGCTGGTCAGCGGAGCCGAGTTCAGCGGTCGGGATGTGAATACAAAATAACCCCGAAGTGAATTGCAGACTGTCTGTTTGAAATTGAGCACCACCAGACCCAAGTGGGTAAGGTGGTTCCACAGCAGAGAATAAATCAACTGAAGAATTCTGATAAGTAGATTCCCATGGTGTTGTAAACTTTGAAGAAAGAGACGTAGGAACTCGATCGTCAGGCGGCCAATCACGGACGTCCAGAAAGCCAAGTGGCGGATCCGGAGCAAAGATACCCCCAGTAGACCGATGGACGGTGACTCCGGGCTCAACCAGGCCCCTGTCACCACCGCCCACGGCAACCAGAGATGCCGTAGCACTGGCCAACAGAGAGCAGCAGAGGACCGAAGACATCATCGCACATCGGAGAAAGCTCGGCGGAGCCCGCGGACGGTACACCGGAGCTGCCGGTGGCGATGCTCCCCTGTCAGAGCCCTGGTCAGGAGTGCCGAAGGAGTCAAAAGCCACGTGTTGCCCGCCGTCAGAGTCATTGCCAGAGCCTTGGTCGTTGTCAGAGTCTTCAGAGCCAATGTCAGAAGTCTCAATCGCCATGCCAGCAAACAGCGGAACCGGTGCAGAGCCGCCAAGCTGGAGCGATGGGACAGAACCAGGCAAGCCGAGAGAGCCAGGCACAGCCACTGGTGGGTCATGAGCCGTAGGCACACCACCAGCCACGAGTGCAGAGGAATCCCGAACCGCAGGCGGTGGCGGAATCGAACCCCGTGCATCCGAGTGGAATGTGGCCAGAGGAAAGTGAGCCACGACGCCCTCGTCAGCTGCCGCATCCTGAACGGAAGCCGCTGCATCCTGAAAGTGCTTAAGAGATGTGGGCTCAGCCGGCGCAAAAGAATGCGCCGACAGCTCGCACACCTCCGGGCGACCCTCCATCGCGCAGAGTGACTCGAAGGCGTGCTCATCCCCCGCGTCATAGAAACGCTGGAAACGAACAGCCATACAGTCAGCCTCGTAGTCTTCAACCGCACCACAATAGTGGGCAGAGTGAAGACCGCCGTTGGGGCATTCAGCATGCCAGTGCTTCAAACCACTTTGTGCACACACCGCATTCTTGCAGTGGGGCACGAAGGCACCACTCTTCTTGTCAAATGAGACAAGAGGAGCGGTGCCAAGTGGTTTAACACCAGCACGGTGATGCTTGGCAGCAGAGCGGGTAAGGTGCTTGCCCGCAGGCGGTGCTCCTTCCCGCTTCTGCCGCTTCAGGTCACGAATGTCCTGCTGCATGCGCTCCAGCTGCTTCTGCAGACTGGATAACGCCGCAGCCAGGTCAGACGCGCCATCGCCGAATGACAGAGCAGACACAGGGGTGTCAGAGACCTGCAGGCCGTGGCGGAACTGCTCCCGCACACGAGCCTGAATAGTCAACAGAGACACGCCTTGCCGCTGGTCAGCCCGAGCCAAGGAATTAGCCAAGTCACGGTACATTGCCGAATTGCCGAGAGCCTTCAGAAACTGCCGTTTCACCGCGTCCTCTGGCAAGTTGTGGGAACGCTGAACGTCCCGCAACAGGCCATTGAACTCGCGGATGCCACGGTCAGGATCTTTGCTGCTGGGGATGCGGACCGCCAGCAGCAACTCAAAAGAGTCAAAGGGCTCTGAGCGTTCCTGGAGCATGCGCACCACCTCAAGGGCAGCGCGCTTGCCATCTCCAGGAACGTCAGACCCAGAGGCCTCAAGCCAGTCACGGGCAGGTGAGCCCACATGGCACCCAGGGGGGGGTCGAAATGACCATCTAGGGGTTTGGGTTTTATTTGGAGAATTATCCAATGTATGCCAACAATACTAATAGCAATATTGCCTATTTCGATGTTGCCAAAAACGATGGTGACGTCCATTTTGGCTCATTCGAATGCATTTGTTGTGCAGCAAATGGAAAAGTGAGGGGGGTGTAGGACGTATGACTTAGGGTTTGAGCGTGTTGGCAACCTGCACTTGTCGGAAGTGTGAAAATTGGTGCTATGTGAGTGCTAACGTTATTATATATGTACATACAAAAGTTGTAGGTATGACAAATAGTCTTAGGAGTGTTGAAACCTCAAATTGGTTCACAAGATACGTTATTTGTGAAAACGCGCTAAGAATGAAAATGATAATAATAATACCAACAAGGTAACCTATCCAAGCCTAGTTCTACAACAAGAGTGCATATAATACAACTAGTTTCTATGCTTTTTGAGCTCTCAAACATACGGCAGCCTCACACAACTGGATGCCGATGATCCCAACCGTTTTCAGGCATACAGTGAACAGCAGCAACCCATGCAACGGATGCTCGGACCTTTCCTATGCACTTGATAGTGCCTCCCTCAAACACAAAGGGAACGCCACACAAAATACACAGGCTATGTGCGTGACTATCTATCTATTTAATAAGTGCTTCAACGGGGCATCTCGGTGCTGTTGGCTGTGGAATCGACGGCGCGTACGGTCGCCGTCGGTTCTGGCTACCCCCCCACCCCCCAGGAACTGTTGGGAATTAAACCCAAGCTGAGCGGGGTGAGCCCCAATACTCAGACTACAGTCCCGAAAAATATCACTCTGTTTTGGCACACCGTTCCAAGCGCATCGTTCCCTCACTGCATGTTGAGTCGCAGTCAGGGTTGTATCTTGTTTCCCTATCAAAAGTGCAGCAAACGGGATGGTGTGTTCCCTTCTATTATGTAATACTAGACGGTCGCAAATCCTTCCGCAAAAGGGGAATAGTTTCCTCTTCAGCAGCGGCACTTGTATCCCCACCCCCCCCTCCCGGGACTGTTGGGAATTAAACCCAAGCTGAGTGGCGTTCGCCCAATACTCAGACTGCAGCCCCAAAAATACCACTCACCCCAGCAGGAGTATGGTGCCAAGATATGCACTCGCAAGTAGGCCTGTGCCTTAGGCAAACTAAACTAAGGTAAAGAGATGAGGCTTGCAGGCTGCACTGAGCCTGCTGCAGTCTCATTACTATTTTCTCGGCGCTGCCGCGCTCAACAATTCTGACCTCCGCAAAACGAATAATGACAGTTTTCGTTAACTGAAAAAAAAAAGGCTGCTCTTCAGTTCGAAACAGTCCGCGAAAAAATATACCTTTGGTATACCTTTTCGGGAGTTTTTTTAAACTCTGCAAGCGGATCTGCACACAACAAAGCACGCCAGAGTTAGAGGGGGGAGCAGGGGCGATTAGACCCGAGGACGCACAAGTCCCGCCAGAGAATTACTCTCTGGACGCGCTGCTCCCTTTAAGTAAAAAGATAAAAACCTTCCTGTGAGGCAAAAAAAGGCTGTGACCAAGTGTGAGCACATGCGATGCAGCACAGAGTGCACCGCAGCAGTTCCAGCCTGCGGGCGGAATTTTAGGACTTAAGCGGTGGCCCTCGTGTCAGCAGCGAACGCGTCAAACTCCTATTAACTCAAGCCCGAACTTAACATTCGTTAACACCAAAAGTTTTTAAAAAGGGGTAACCTACAATCTCAGCAAAACATTTCACCACTCTATGTTTCCAATTCTTAGATTTCTCCTAGTTTCACACAGCTGGGCAGTACGCAAATAGCTCATACCTGCGCGTTAGTCCACCTTATACGCGTTCTTACAGGGTGCTGCTAGGTCGTGAGCGAACGTCCAGACCAGAAAATGTTTTTTGAAACACTTAAAAACAAATATTTGGATGCCCGCCGCCTCCACTTGCCACGTCGGACCGCTCCGCGTGCGGAGACCGCCGCACTGTCCGGTTCAATTTTTCGCGCGAACAAACAATCGTTTTTGGCATGAAGAACCGATTCCTAGATGGTCATTTACCGACTGTCATGGGTGCCATGTGCCAGGGCGAGCCAGAAACGTCCGTCAGAGCCGAGAGCAACAACTCATTCGCTTCATGCCTAGCCTCAACCGCCATGTCAGTCAATTCAAACAGGGGAGCAAACGCCGTCGACTGGAGCACAAACTGAGCGCGGAGCTCATGCATTAATTGTGAAAAAATGTCCACAGCATCTGCCTCCGTACCAGCGAACCGCTCTGACTTGTCCCCAAGGATCTTTGTGGCAACGGTCTTTGCAACCTTCCTGTCGAAATTTTCACGAGCTAGCTGTTTACATTTGTCCAAAATTTCCCTCGCAGCTGCGGTGGTCGGAGCTGGCAGCTGCGGGGTGTGCGGCGTCGCAGAATGTTGCGCACCCACATCATCGAAAATAGTCTCTAATCTACGGACGCGAGACCGCGTCAAGTTGCTCGTTGTGATAACCATGATAGTGAGAGACAGGGGAGGAGGTTGAGCTAATCAAGGGTGGCGGTATAAAATTGTCACGGCGGCCAGATAACTTGTAGAAGCCTCAGCACAACAGATCGAAATGCACAGGTCGTGAGCGGAAAAATGAGAGCGGCCAAAATGCACAACGTGTGGAGCGACCTCGCCAGGGCCAGTGGCGCACGATGTAAATAAACTCTCGCTGCGACGATACTGCCGTAAAAAAAAACAATCCGTCATCTGCCGATCCCCTGCGCAGCGAGGGCGAGCACAACGTGTGCCGCCATCACTGCCATGCTAAAAGGCCATACCGCGAGAACAATACACCACCGCCCAAGTGGGCGCTCAACCCCTCCTACGTCCTACTTAGCCGAACATGGCAACAGCAAGGCGCTGTGCCATCATCAGAATCACCGGAAAGCCGGTGCGGCCTATAACCTGCGAGGAAGACAGATACGCTGTCCGGCTAAGCTTGCTAAGCATGAAACTGAATAATCACATAAACAGTGTCTGGCCGGAGCTTTATGCTCTCGGAAACCCAGACAGTAACAATGACTGTACTACTGTACTGTACTACTGTACAGTACAGTGCTAGGATGTCACGGACACGAAACGGAAGCAGGGTCAGGCTAGGGGCTAGTCAGAGCCCATAATAACTAAGCCTAAACCCGAAGTCCAGCAGCGGCATCCCGCATCACTCGAGTCGCAGTCGACTGTCGCGTGTCACCTGTGTCACAGTATCTGTATGAGTATCGGATAGTATGACAATGAGTATCAGTATCGTGAATCAATGTCGCTGTCGCTGTCGTTCGGCTGTCGCTGTCCCTGTCGCGTCGCGGCTGTCGCGCTCGAGTGACCAGCGCAGGTCGGCGCAGGTCGCGGTCGGTCTGTCTCGGACACGCGACGCGACGGTGCGGTGCGGTGCGGTGAGAACTTTTCATTTTATTTCTTTTGTTTATATTTATTTTTTTGCTCCTGCGCATTTTGAAAAAATCGTGCGCACAAAATGCTTCATATCTATGGCAAAAAAAACAAAACCAACATTTTGCTTGGAGGGGTGTGTTCCCTTCAACTTGCCCATTTCCCTGCCAAATTTTTGTTTTTTTTGTTTTTTTCGCTATTTGTGGGTCTTATAGCTTATGTCATACAAGTCATATGACGTTAGTACCCCTTTAGCATGCCATGTACATTACGCGGATATTATGCCGGTAGCATGCTCTTATGATGCCATTTAGTATCCTAACGCCAAACTTGCAGTTTTTTTGTTTTTTTTTGTTTGCATGCGTCTTTGTTAGTATGCCGTTACGGTACCCACTACGTGAGACTAGACGCCGTTAACATGCTATCGCCACGCCGTTAGCGGCATACTAGGTGAGACTAGACGCCGTTAACATGCTAACGCCACGCATGCTAAAGGCGTGCTAACTACATGCTAACGGCGACAACATGTTAAAGGTGTCCTAAGGGCGTGCTTTAGGGTGCACATCTTAACGGCCTAGAGGAATATTCCTCAAAAGATTCCCTGGTTAGGACACCTTTAGGAGGCCTTTAGGATGCCTGTAGTTCGCCCATCCTAACGGTATCCTAATGACACCCTAACGTGTGGCATTAGGACTCCTTTATGACGTACTAACCACGTCTTAACGCGCCTACGGGGGGGGGGTCACAGGCCTGCGATGCCCCGTAAAGCACTTCGCCCCGGAGAGCATTTCTCCGCGCTACGTGAACAATGGACTCGCCAACTTCCCCCCAATGCATCCGATGACCAGTTCGTGCAGGCGTCCGCAAGTACACCCCGTGCGGCCCCGGGTCACCGTGGGCTTTCCCTCCAACGACAAGAACGACCGGTGGCCAAAACGCGTGCGCCACGACTAGCCCGAATGGCCATGTGTCACCCAGCACCTCACCCAGTACCCTTGGCACCACCGCGTGGTCCGGTGAATATTGCCACCTCCGCACCATCAACTCCGGCGGTACCACTTGCCGCCGATACCGTCGGTTGTCCGGAGGGTTTCCGGTTGGGTCAACATTTCGAGGAGCACACGAAGAAGTTTCGAGTTAGCCAATGGGCGGAAACCACTGTGGCGTGCGTGAATGATGCAAGGTGAGCGATTTCGTTTTTTCAAGGACCCTTTGAAAGTGCCCTAACTTTCAGTTGGACTCTTGAATCACAATCGTCCATTTGGACCTTCGCATGACTGTCGCACACATATGATGCCGTTAGCATGGTAAAGACTATGTATCGACGTACTAGCGACATCTTAACTGCACTCTAACGTGGCAGGTGCCAAACGGAAGACATGATGCGTGCTCTTTGTCACGTAACCGCTTGTAGATTGGAAGCGCGTAAGTCGAGAAACGTCGGCATGGTTGAGATTTACACTTGTGGCCATCGCAAGGACGAACCAACTTGCATGACTCCCCGCGACTTTCATCGTTGCGCCCAAGACATGCTAACGACCCTACGGTACCCGTCATGGTTGCCGATCCCGTCCATTTTGGAAGAAGAACCGGGCAAGGTAATGTACGCCGACCGCGTATTTCCCATAAAATTACGGACACGTGGCGTGCGACATTGTCTCATGTCCATTGCCACTGCAATCATGCTCATTGTCGCAGCCTCCATCGATAACACCACCCCTCTCTCGATATTGATACGAGATGTCGACGACTCCCCGCCGCCCGCCTCGCCTTCACCGCGCCCCGAGCCGATGGCCGACCCCACCGATGACGACACCACCCCTCCTTCCTCCTTGATACGAGACGTCCACGACTCCCCGCCGCCCGCCTCGCCTTCACCACGCCCCGAGCCGATGGCCGCCCCCACCGATGACGACGCCCGTCCCTCGTCATTGATAGAGAACCGCGTTGACGTGGTAAGCATCGTGGAATCCATTGAGGACGACGGCGACTCTTCTGCCGCCAAGCACATTCGGGCTCACGACGGCTTGAAGCTCGTGCAAAACAGTATCTTGTCGACAGTCTGCGCTTGGCCACGAGATGAAGGGCAGCCCGCCAATCGATTGGCCAAGCTAGTGGGTAAAATGACCACGATCGTGCGGGAGATCACGACGACACAAGTGCGTCCTAAGGTAAACGGTCAGGATATAGTTAGTATGGTGTTATGATGCCGTTAACATGCTTCGTACATCATACGGGCCCTAACGAATTGCTGCGTACGTGCAGGATATGGAGCCACTCGCACAAGAAATCAAGTCATTTTTCGAGGAGTTGGAGGCGCCGGGCCAGCGTATGCTTGGTGTGTGATTAACACTCACATGTTTTCTCACTTCGTCCAACAACTTGAGAAGTATGGTCCCATGCGGGAGGTATGGATGTACGCCTTCGAGTCCTTGAACGGTCACATCAAAAGCCTAGCGAGGAGCAACTCCCTACCCGTTCCAGCCATAACTGCATCAAGCGGGTGAAGGTGTTGCATTTGGTGCGTGGGTTAATCACTTTCATTTCGGAAGACCACTCCACCCGGATGCCGGCGGCCGTGACCATGGGGAGCCGCGGGGCAATTGCGGTTGAGGTATCGGCTACTGTAGGGGGAAACGTGTGGTCTTGCGAGATGATGATATTAAGGCCTTGAAGGTTTGGATGCGGACTGAATTGCCGGCTTATCGAGAGCTGGTGGAGAAGTGGGAGAAGTATGTGGAAGACGCGCGCAGGTGATTTGTGGCCCCATTCCCGGAGCGGTTGTTTATGCCCTTATGACGCCGTTGTTGCATATTTAGGACGCGCCTAAAGTACTAACGGTATCGTATCGCTGTGCATACAGTAGTTGGAATGCACAGATGCGACTGCGAAACAAGAAGTACCGGAACGCGGTGTGTGCAAGGGAGGGCAAACCTGAGCACATACGCGAGCCCCCATTTGGAGCGTACGCGGATCCTACGGAATGGTTTGGCCGACAGTTCACCAAGTACGAGATGTTGCTCATGGCGGGGCCGACACCGGTTTGCTATAACTTCACGCACGTCAAGATCGGCGACGCTGATTACCGCACGGCTACGACCGATCGGAACAAGCGCACCGTACACAGCTACTTTCGCACTTTCTTCGCGAGTGAGGAAGTGGACGAGCACGGTGAGCCAAAATCCGTGGCAAGGTGAGAAAGGAGCACGCACTATTCTACCTTTAACATGTCTTTAGGATGTCGTTATGACTCGATTAGGATGCGCATAATGTCCTAACGACATACTAACTTAGTTGTTTACACAATCGTGGGCTTGGTGATATGCAGGCACGGCCGTATTACGAGAATATTGCGGGTGGAGATTGCAGGAAAGGTCTACATCTTACTGAAATGCGATTGGTTCGCTAAGCCGACCGACGAACAGATCAAGGAGTACCGTCGACGTCACTCCATTCTCGGCCCGGATAGCTTGACCAAGACGGTCTATACCTTCAACCCGCACGTAGACCGCGCGGCCTTTGACAACATGGAGCCATTCATATTATATCTCATATTAGCCAATAGAGTAGAACAGCAGGTTGTTATTGTACCACATCCGTGCATGGAGACCGCGGTCATTCTCGACCCAACGGCCGACTTCTTCGAGGGATCAAGGACATAGGACGACGACGAGGTCGATGTATAAGACATGAATCGCTGCTAGTTTATTTTTTGCTTGCCACATGCCATGCAGGCAGTTGCAAATTGTGACCTTGGTAACGACCCCTGCAGTAGTACAACTAACGCATACTTTATAAGGCGCAGTGCCGCTAGAGTGCCGTTAGCGTATTAACTTTGCCTACGAGCATCCTAACTACGTCCTAACGCCAACCTCCTAATGCCATCCTAGAGGCATGCTAACGCCATCCTAACGTCCCTACATTTCCGAGAAACTCAGCCCGCGTACTACTTTCCCCGAATCCCACCATACTCCGCGGAATAAACTTCCCCTGGCCTTCTAGTCACCATAAAACGCCATCTCAGTGATCTGCACACCCACACGTGCCCCACCACTCACCCCTGCTCCAGTTGGGGCCAACGCATACTTAAGGCGCAGTGCCGTTAGGACGCCTGTAGTACGCGCATCTTACACTTCTGCAAGTACTTTCTTAAGTTTTCTTAAGTTTTCTTAAGTTTTCTTAAGTTTTTCTTAAGTTTTCTTAAGTTTTCGATATAAACCCACACTGTGCATATTTAAATCGGGGCAGTTAGCTATTGGCCGACAGTATACTTAAGAATTATACTTAAGAAAACTTAAGAAAATGTAAGTACGTGGAAGCTTCTTGGTAGGAGGATATTGTCCACATGGCTCAAGGATAACTTAAGAAAACTTAAGAATCTTATCCAAATGTAAGCACGTGATTGGCTGGAATGTAGGAGATATGCACACGTGTAAGAAAGCGATATGCTGGATATTTAAAGAAAAATGACACCCAATGACACTTAAGAAAATGACCGATGACACACACCCCACCCTATGACACTTAAGAAAAATGACCGATGACACACACCCCACCCTATCGCACTTAAGACAAATGACCGATGACACCCACCCCACCCTATGACACTTAAGCAAAATGACCGATGACACACACCCCACCCTATGACACTTAAGCAAAATGACCGATGACACCCACCCCACCCTATGACACTTAAGCAAAATGACCGATGTCACACACCCACCTATCACACTTAAGCAAAATGACCGATGACACCCACCTATGACAGACCGATGTCACATATGACACTTAAGCAAATGACCGATGTCACACACCCCACCCTATGACACTTAAGACAAATGACCGATGACACCCACCCCACCCTATCACACTTAAGACAAATGACCGATGACACACACCCCACCCTATCACACTTAAGCAAAATGACCGATGACACACACCCCACCCTATCACACTTAAGAAAAATGACAGATGTCACATCCCCTACCATATGACCAAGTGTAAACATACATACATACGTCGTAATGCGATTGGCTCAAACTAACAATGAACAGCGTATCCAAACTAATGTGCATGCAGCCTGCCACACGCACGATCACCTAACAAGCAACGGATAAGATTAGCAAGCTAAGCAACCATACAGTCTTCGAAAGCTGCTACATGTCCTGCATCCATCTCCTGCAAACAAGTCAAGCAAGCAATTAGTAAGCGCACAATCATGTGACCCTCAAGCACCCCTCAAATCACTGCCCACGACAAAGCTGTCATGGGCAGTGACTGTGGGCCGTGTTGGGGGGCATAAGGTGAGGCGTGTGACCCCCAAGCACCCCTCAGATCACTGCCCATGACATAGCTGTCACAGGCAGTGACTGTGGACCGTGTCGGGGGGCATAAGGTGAGGCGTGTGACCCCCAAGCACCCCTCAGATCACTGCCCATGACAAACCGGACTAAGCTGTTACGGGCGGTGATTGTGGGCCGTGTGGGGGGGCATGAGGTGAGGCGTGTGACCCCCAAGCACCCCTCATATCACTGCCCATGACATAGCTATCACTGGCGGTGATTGTGGGCCGTGTGGGGGAGCATTAGGTGAGGCATGCGACCCCCAAGCACTCCTCAAATCACTGCCCATGACACAACCGTCCCGGGCAGTGACTGTGGGCTGTGTCGGGGGGCATACAGTGAGACGTGTGACCCCCATGCACCCCTCAAATCACTGCCCACGACACACCTGTCACGGGCAGTGACTGTGGGCCGCGTTGGGGGGCATACGGTGAGGCGTGTGACCCACAAGCACCCCTCAGATCACTGCCCATGACGTAATTGTCACGGGCAGTGACTGTGGGCCGTGTCGGGGGGCATAAGGTGAGGCGGGTGACCCCCAAGCACCCATCAGATCACTGCCCATAACATAGTTATCACAGACGGTGATCGTGGGCCGTGTGGGGGGGCATAAGGTGAGGCGTGTGACCCCCAAGCACCCCTCAAATCACTGCCCATGACACATTTGTCATTGGCTGTGACTGTGGGCCGTGTTGGGGGGCATACGGTGAGACGTGTGACCCCCAAGCACCCCTCAGATCACTGCCCACGACACATGTGTCACGGGCAGTGATTGTGGGCCGTGTGGGGGGGGGCATAAGGTGAGGCATGTGACTCCCAAGCACCCCTCAGATCACTGCCCATGACACAGGTGTCACAGGCAGTGATTGTGGGCCGTGTGTGTGTGTGTGGGGCATAGGTGAGCGTGTGACCCCCAAGCACCCCTCGAGATCACTTGCCCATAACATAGTTATCACGGGCGGTGATTGTGGGCCGTGTGGGGGAGCATAAGGTGAGGCGTGTGACCCCCAAGCACCCCTCAAATCACTGCCCATGATGACACACTTGTCACAGGCAGTGAATGTGGGCCGTGTTGGGGGGCATACGGTGAGGCGGGTGACCCCCAAGCACCCCTCAAATCACTGCCCATGACAAAGCTGTCACGGTCAGTGATTGTGGGCCGTGTGGGGGGGGCATGAGGTGAGACATGTGACCCCCAAGCACTTCTCAGATCACTGCCCATGACACAGGTGTCACAGGCAGTGATTGTGGGCCGTGTGGGGGAGCATAAGGTGAGGCATGCGACCCCCAAGCACTCCTCAAATCACTGCCCATGGCACAACCGTCCCGGGCAGTGACTGTGGGCCGTGTCGGGGGGCATACGGTGAGACGTGTGACCCCCATGCACCCCTCAAATCACTGCCCACGACACACCTGTCACGGGCAATGACTGCGGGCCGTGTTGGGGGGCATACGGTGAGGCGTATGGCCCCCAAGCACCCCTCAGATCACTACCCATGACGTAACTGTCACGGGCAGTGACTGCGGGCCGTGTCGGGGGGCATAAGGTGAGGCGGGTGACCCCCAAGCACCCCTCAGATCACTGCCCATAACATAGTTATCACAGGCGGTGATTGTGGGCCGTGTGGGGGGGCATACGGTGAGGCGTGTGACCCCCAAGCACCCCTCAGATCACTGCCCATAACATAGTTATCACAGGCGGTGATTGTGGGCCGTGTGGGGGGGCATACGGTGAGGCGTGTGACCCCCAAGCACCCCTCAGATCACTGCCCATAACATAGTTATCACAGGCGGTGATTGTGGGCCGTGTGGGGGAGCATTAGGTGAGGCGTGTGACCCCCAAGCACTCCTCAAATCACTGCCCATGACACAATTGTCACCGGCAGTGACGGTGGGCCGTGTTGGGGGGCATACGGTGAGGCGTGTGACCCCCAAGCACCCCTCAGATCACTGCCCACGGCACGGCCGTCACGGTCAGTGATTGTGGGTCGTGTCGGGGGGCATAAGGTGAGACGTGTGACCTCCGAGCACCCCTCAGATCACTGCCCACGACACATGTGTCACGGGCAGTGATTGTGGGCCGTGTGGGAGGGGCATAAGGTGAGGCATGTGACCCCCAAGCACCCCTCAGATCACTGCCCATGACAAAGCCGTCACGACTAGTGATTGTGGGCCATGTGGGGGAGCATAAGGTGAGGCGGGTGACCCCCAAGCACCCCTCAAATCATTGCCCACGACAAACCGGACTAAGCTGTTACGGGCGGTGATTGTGGGCCGTGTGGGGGGGCAAGAGGTGAGGCGGGTAACCCCCAAGCACCCCTCAGATCAATGCCCACGACAGAGTCGTCACGGGCAGTGATTGTGGGCCGTGTTGGGGGGCATAGGGTGAGGCGAGCGGCCTCCAAGCACCCATCAAATCACTGCCCATGACAAAGCTTTCACGGGTGGTGATCGAGGGCTGTGATGGATACAAGATACCCGCCACAAGATACCATACTCACGTCCCCGCCCCCCTTCCACCATACAGTAATCACTCACCTTAAAGAAAACCGTGCCCAACCCGCATGCGCCCACGTTCCGCCGCACCAACCCGCAACAACCACATACATCCTACCGGCCACACCCC
>LGRX02018295.1:0-17253 GCA_001247695.2 Cymbomonas tetramitiformis
CTAAGGACCCGGTAAGAGATCCCACCCTGCTCGCGAAAGTGTCCACCCCACCCCCCTGCTCGCGAAAGTGCTGCTCGGGGGATGCCATCTTTATAAATTTATAGCGTCAAAATTGCAACATGACCCCCTATTTTTTTTGGCTAGGATCCAAGAATGGCGTGTTCGGCTGATATAAAAAAACCTTGGGCAAAGTTAACATGTAGATTTATTTCTAGAAATTATTAATCAGCTTCATATACTAAACTCGCATTATTTGATTATATAAAAATTCTAGACAAAAATCTACATGTTAACTTCGCCCAAGGTTTTTTTTCATACAAAGATGACTCACCATTCAAAGCATTCATGGATCCTAGCCAATAAAAATAGGGGGTCATGTTGCAAATTTTGACGCTATAAATTTCCAAAGTCAAATCAAAGTTAATTGTAAATAGTCCTCATTAGATATGGAAAATGTTATGTACCTTTTTATCTTTTGGTCGAAAACGAAACCCAAGTGCACCCTACCCTTAAATATAATTATACATATGCCAGGAATATATTCTTTTCATCATGATGGTGATTACCATTTTTTTTAAATTGTCGTATCACCATGAATCCCGAGTATAAATAGAACTAATATCAGATTATGATGCTGTGATATGCATAATTTAATATTGCGTGATGTCGTATTTATACCATAAATCCCTTGCCACACGGCACGGTTTCACGGGCAATAAAATGGGAATAAAATGAAATACCTTTATATTCGCCCCAAAAAATCATCGCTGAGCGGGCGATTTCATTCGCGAGCGGGTGATATTGTGTGAGAACTTGCTTCGAAGTTGTAAGAAGCTGTCTGCTACTTCCGACTTCCATTATAAATGATGGTTGAACGGCCTGCATGCGAGCAGCGTTCATGATTTGCCAAATCACGAAGGGTACACGTCACGATCCATCAACTGAAGGCGCGGTGCTTTGGACCCTCCCGTCTCCGATCCTACTCCCCCGCCCAAACACCCAACACCCCCAACACATTTCAGTCCAGTGGGGGAAGGGCAAAGCCCCCTCCACACCCCCCAAAAACAAAAAAATTTGTAATGTAAGCGGCCCGGCCTTGTGGGGTTTCGGCCATGGGCCCCAGCCCATACAGTCGACGTTCATGACAGTGTCATCAACCTTCATTCTCGCAGTTTTGCGTGTCACTAGTCTCAATTCTCATGTCTGATGTGTCCTTGGCGACCACATATTTAAAGAGGCTTTATATTATAAATTGTTTATTTAAAAATTATTATAACGAGCGTGACAGATCGAACAGCGACGCATACGCATGACGATGACGATCGAAAAGCGTCATGCATGATGACAGCGGTAGCGGGACGAAAGCGACATCGACATGCATGATGACATGACAACGATCAAAAAGCGTCTACACGATGACAGCGTCTACACGATGACAGCAAAGAGGGGGACAATCTAAAGATTTCCCCCCAAACATTTATACCCAAAAGTGTGACATAAAAAACCAGATGTTTCAAAGAGGGTGACAAAACGCTTACAGTACGCTTTACAATTACAGACTGCGTCTCATGTCATGTCATACGTCTAACGTCTTATGTGTCAATGTCCAGTCGACCACATATTTATACCGTCAATAAAAGTCTTCATCTTATTTTAAAATATAAATAAGTCATATTTAAAATAATACTACAGTGCTAAGTTATATTTATACTCCACAGTCGTGACACTGTGCAATTCCAATAAAATTAAAATTAAATTAAATATTGGCCAATTAAATATAAAGAGGCTTTGTATTGAATATTCTAAATATCAAATTATATACTGCCGCGTGCGACACATACTTATCCACGACTTACAAATCGTTTCGCAGTTTTCATCTACGACGCTAAAGTGCGTAACAGGGGTTACATTGTGGGACTGTAACGCGCACATCGAAAAGCGTGACATTCGAAAAGCGTGACGCAAAGCAGTGTTCGTTTTGCAATAGCCGGTTATCTGACTTAGCTCCGCTCCGCAGAGCACCCCTAGCTACCCCCAGCTACCCCTAGCTAGCTACTGCTGATAACCTCACCGAAAGGGTGTGTTCACAAACATAGAACCCCCCTGCCCTAGGGCAGGGTATTTAGGGACCGGAACTGTGCCTACAGGCACAGCAGGGGCTCCGTGCAAGCACGGAATGAGTTGCCCTAACTAAACCCACACTCACAGGTGTCTCGGGAAAGGGCAATCAGAACAGTGGAATTGACACAAGATTGTAAGGTGCTAAAGGATGAATACATTACATGTACTTTTAATAGATAACAAGGGGAGCAACCTCATGACTGCCCCCGCCCACTTGGGGCTGCACTGCAAGTCTAGTAGCCCATGGCTCTAGTCACTGAGAGGCGTGTCTCGGTGGAATCCAGTATGTAACGGTGGGCACTAGAGGCTGTATGCCATGCCCCGTGCTCGTTCTGGAAGAGCCGGAAGTCCACCTTCTGGGCTGCCACTGTAGCTCCACCAAATCTGAGAGACTAAGTGCACCACTTCCTCCGAACCTCTGCTTCTGACATGCCGGTGGTCCTCTGAAGAAACTTATGAACCTCCCTCCTGCACTGAGGGTACTCAATGTGCTTTCCATTCAACTGATTATTCTGAGGGCGGAACCTGGCTACTCTGCCATCCCACCCCTGATACAGGTTAACCAACCCTGCATCGGGGTTTTTGAGTGTGCAGTTTTTTAACATATTTATTCGAATCGTGCCACTCCAGTATATGGGACACAACCCGATTCGGGTGCATTTTAGGAACATAATCCTCGCGACAAGTCATTTTTGAATCATTATACACGAGTGACGTCAGACTGTATAAATGACATGAAACGTGTTTTTCGTATCAGAATTCAGGAGTGACGTTATCCACGAGGTTTACGATATCAGTCGAGTATACTAATAGACGAGCTTTTTTGAAAAGCTGAGGGCTCACTTTTTATAGGCGATTTTAACATCAAGTGGGTAGTCCTAACCCATCTTCGGCGGCCGAAGTCGGAAGCCCATCTCTTCGGCGGCCGAAGCGGAAGTCCCCCCACCTAAGGGGGAACTTAGAACCGTCGGTAGTCCCCCACCCGCCAACCCGTCGGAAATCCCCTCCCCGCTTCCAATTTCGGCTTCACGAAAAGCCTCCGCCCCCGCTACGGACCACTTAAAAGCAAGGCCACGTAGCGGCATCTTGTGTGTTGATACTGATTTATCGATATATATCGGTGTGCTCAAAACGATATTTGATGAATTCGATACTCTTATTTCCGATATTGAGCACCATCCTAGGAACTCAACTGCACTTTACAATAGGTACAACTTAAATCACGAGGACAATACTTATTAAAGAGATCCATGATAATGTACACCTTAGGAAGTTCATTTATTTACAATCATATCTATGTAGAAAGAGATTCATAATGCTAGTTCAGGTGATCATGCATCATTTATATCTCATCGTCGTCTATAAACAAGGGCTCATTCAAATCAGGCATTCTATACTGGGTCGCCACTGTTCGCCGCTGCGCCGCTGCAACCTTGTTCGCCGAGGCCGCTGTATTCATCTGCAAATACAAGGCTTCGATGCTCGGTTTCAGATATCCAGTTCTACCAACCGCGTCTTTGAACTTTCAATACGCACTCTTGGACCCAGTGCCTTCAGCGATGAAAGTAAGCCGCACACCACCCTTCCAAGCACGTTGGTGTGGGTTGGTGACCCCCTCGAGGATCTCATACTCCACGCTTTTCGTAGCCTGGACCACCGCGAAGTGACCGACAGACCTTCAACGTTATTGAAAAGTCGCCAGGATGTGGTGCACACCTTGTAAAAGCAAAAGAGAGTAGCGAGCATACCGGATCGCCGCTTGTTTCACAGAAGGAGGTTTCAGTTTTCTTCTTCTTCTTGGCCATCTCCGCCTTCGCTGCCATCAACCTTTCTTCTTCCCTCTGGAACTCGCGTTGCACACTTCGAAACCATCCCACAGCTTCGTTGGTCTTGGCGTGAAAATATTTAGAATCAGAAACAAGTCTCTGATGATGTCGAACAGCGAAGAGGGCGAGGTCGATAATCATGTCGTCAGCTTCCAGCTCATCAAGGACAGCTTGCTTACCGGTGGAGATTTGCTCGTCGAACGAGTTACAGGCTCTCTTGAATTGCTCCGTTAGTTGCTCCATGCGAGCTCGAACCTTTTGCCCCTCAGCGCCACTTAAAAGACCGTGTTCGCCTACTAATAAGGTCCTCTCTTTGATTTTCCCGATTTCTTCAAGGCAAAGGTTGAGCACGGCGCACTTGCCCTTCTTGCGGTCAAGCCCTAAGGTGACGTCGTGCATATACTTAAGGATACTCTTTCGAAGATTACTACTCCTAGGCTTGGAACGCTCGGATTCAAGCTGGTACAGAGGCGCGACATCAACTCCATTTTTCTGCACGTTGGTCGTGACGAGAGCGGTAAGGGCTCCCTCGGCCTTCTCGATGTTGTCTGTGGGCATTCCAGGTCCACGAAAGGCTTTTCGTTCGTTATCGATTTTAGTTTTTTTCCGCGCCTCGGAGCCAGAAGAGGCATCAGACTGACGTTTCTTCGACGTAGAGTTTACATCAAAAAAATTCCGCAGACCCATCTCCTTTCTAACTGACGAAGTAGGCTTTAAGGTTTTTAAACAGATTGTAGTTGAAAGCTTTTCAGGTTTTTTCAGGTTCAAGAGGTTCATTGTAGATATCTGATGTGACACATGTGCACGGATGTCCGTAGAACCGTTCATCCGTTCGAGACTCGGGGGGACCCTGTCTCGGCAAAGACACTCGTGGGGGACTTGGGTGGGGTGGGGGGGACTTGGTCGCGGCATGTGTTAGTCGGTAGTCGCCCCCCCACCCATTCTCGCCTGACATAGTCAGGTCCCCCCCACTTTTACGGGACCAAGTCGGTAGTGGGGGTCAAAAAGTGAGGGCCATTTTTTTTTCAAAAAAGCTCGTCTATAAATTATCACTGGACGCGCTTTCCGGAACCGATCGGTGAGTATCGTGGCGTTCTTATATATTTTCACTTTTCGGATTCGACTGTATTGAAACGTGTGTAATATATAATTCATATTTTTGTGACTCGCGTTGCACATGAAGGAAATACGGTGAACGAGCTCGTGCTATAAATCGTCGTATCCAAGATTCGGCCGTTGTCCTACGACAATAGTACAGCAGGCAGCAAATCGGTAAGTCTTGCGAATCATCGCGAATATATAACTAGTGTATAAATGCCGTGGCCTGATGCAATTTGAAATCGGCTCTAGTTCTTCTGTTGTCCGTCCAGTATCCTATAAATTAGCATATACACTATTCGGCCGTTATCATACTACAGTTATACGATGAGCTGCAAATGGATAAGTCATGCGGATCATCGTGGAAATATAAATATTGGCCCCCCCTCGCTCCGTTCGGCGTTCCGACGCCCGTTAGGCGCGAGGGGGGGCACCTAACTACGTTGATCGAAAGACATACGCGCGAGCCACGTCGGACGATACAGTCGAATTGCCCATATATGTATGCTATTTGCCAAATCTGTAACGCTTGTCATGTTACGCATGACATGTTACGCATGACATGTTACGCATGGCATGTCGCGCATTACATGTAATGCATGACATGTTACGCATGACATGTTACGCTATCCCGTGACACAGTAAAATAGTCTCGATCGAAGACAGACGCGCGAGCCACGTCGGACGATACAGTCGAATTGCCCATATATGATTGTATGCTATTTGCCAAATCTGTAACGCTTGTCATGTCACGCATGACATGTTACGCATGGCATGTCGCGCATTACATGTAATGCATGACATGTTACGCATGACATGTTACGCTATCCCGTGACACAGTAAAATAGTCTCGATCGAAGACAGACGCGCGGTATATTTGTTGTTGACACTGTTAAGGCCCGTCGTTAAGAACTGTAAAAACGGACAGATTTTGCAAAAACGGACACGATTCTGTAAAAGCCGACACTGGCCGTGTTTAAGGGCTGTTCCATTTATTGTCGCAAGGGGGGGGGGTTAGACATGCCCCTTGACCCCCTCCCCCAGCGGACATCGTCTTTGTTGACCCCCACCCCCCCTCCGGACAAACTCGACGGAGCACCCCACCCTCCCTCCGGACACATAAGTGGACCCTCCGGGCACATCGGTTGGAAGCCCCTAGAGACATCGCGAGGAAGGGTTCATCCGGCGACTTCGTTTGATATTTTTTTTGTGGATCGACTTCCCCACCTTCTTGTAATAATTCATAATATAACACAACACAACACATCGAATTAGAGCACACGTGCATGGCGAGACAGAGTTGAGCGACATGTTTACCATACCTCATATTTACTATCCATGTGTCTATATCATACCCTCGCCCGCACACAAACACGATTGGGAATGATTACGATAGTTGATATTTGTTTCCAAATTGGAATCCGCATGCTTTAGTGCAAGTTCTTGACTGAAATGGCGTGGTAAACCATAGTAATAAATGTAATGATAAGACAAGCGATTTTATGCCACCTAGATCTATTGTCGTCGTCATGAACGTTTAGTACCCAATGTTTAATAATCAATTCAATACATTCTATGTCACCCTTCTCTTTTCCACAACAATTTGTGATACACGTTACCCGCGTTGTATCACAAGCCATTACTTCATATATTTAAAGATGACCGCAAGTTCAGTTGACGACTTGCTATTGATATCTTATCATAGTAGGATACCATTTCATAGTTTTCCCGTGTGCCATCCCATGTGCCAATTGTGAACGAGAACCGACGTGTCGACATGACATGGCATGCACCCTCCGGACATCTTGGCGTGTCACCCTCCGGACACGCTGGATTCGCAGACCCCCCCCCGGCGGACAAAGATCTCTTGCCCCCACCCACCCGGGCCGGACAAGCATCTCTCGACCCCACCCCCCGGACAAAAACGAAAATCCTAACCCCCTTGTGCGACAATTAATGGAAATGTACCTAACCGCGCGGTATATTTGTTGTTGACACTGTTAAGAACTGCAAAAACGGACATATTTTGCAAAAACGGACACGATTCTGTAAAAGCCGACACTGGCCGTGTTTAACCTAATCATTATCATGGTCAACCGACGCAGTCAGCCACGTCGGACGATACAGAAGTCTGAAGTGCCGCGGCCTAAAAAAAAATACGGCTACGATTCCCATGCGAAATGCGATGGTGGGATGGCATGGCATGGCATGCTGACGTGACCATGACAGTCGAATCGAAAATCGCAAATTCAGATGTGCAGCCACGCAAATGACATGACACGTGACACGACACACGACTGCACAATCTGACTCTGGACAGTCGACAGTCTCTCGACTATTTTCTACAGTATATAAGTACATGCAAAGGCAACGAAATCCATTCTTCAGTGAAGTACAAGTCGTGACACTGCTGCATTGGACTGCACTCGACTGGACTGCACGGGACTGCTGTTCACTACTGTTCACTATATCGGAATCTCTGCCACGGAACACTGTGATATCCGATATTCAAATACAGCAACGCAAGGAGGGCTATCGATATTTTGCAGTTCGTTTATACTCTTCAGTTGTATTTGAGTTCGTTGGGGAGGCTTCGTTCGTTTTACCCGCCTTTTTTTTTTGCGCGACGTAGGTACTTACATGATTTGCCATAATCTTTTGTGCGTGAATACCTTGGTTGAAAGAGATCCCTCCTAGGAGCATTGAAAGGTGATTGATGAATAAGAATCTTGAGCGCGATTCCAAAAATAGAATGGCTTCCCAAGAAATATTCGCTTGCTCAACTAATCTCGAGCGCAAAACTTCAAAGAAAAGGCCACGTGAGGTATGTGACGAGAACACGTCTCCTTCTTCCTCTAACATTGTTAATAGTGCTTGCAAGGTTTCGAAGAAGGGTGTTGTTGATTCTAATTTAGGAAGGGGATGCTCTCCCTTTGCTCTCGAAGTTATCTACAAGTCAATTCTTGGGGAGCAAAGTGAAGGGGCACTTGATTCTCGTAGTCTACTACGACGTTCCCTCCCTATAGTGCTTGCGCGCTTCAACCATGAATGTTCCTTGAACCCACGTGCGCACTACAACCTTCGTATGAGTGAGGCGCTTCATGAATGGAGGGTTGCTCACCCTTGCGCTCCTCCTCCAATGAATCTTAGAGTGCCCTCGCTTTGCACAATGGAGACCTTAGCCTCTTTTGAGGACGACACTTTTCACAAGGAAGTGGTCTTGCAATGTTTAAAGGATGAGCGCTTGACTTTGAAAAAGATTAGTGTGCGAGAGTTGCTTCCTAGGATGCTTAGAAGGCATCGAGTGCTAGGCAAGAGCGTATTCGACACATGCTACTTGCTCATAGGCACGTTGAATCCCAACTTCATTTATGACAAAGGCCCATTGGAAAAGAGAACATGTGGTTTTGAAATCGATAGCAAAGATAGTTGTAGTGAACATGTTGTTGTGTTGCAAGGGGCTCGCCTACATTGCTCCAATCTCATCACGAGCAAGGGCGAGAGATTCACCTATCCTTCTTCCGTTATACAATTCACCGATGATGAGAGTAGACAAAGCCCCCTTAGTTACCTCAAAGAGATACAACGTGCATTCTTGGTGAAACCTTACCGCGAGCCTCGTGTAATGCAATGATAATGATAATACAATGTCAACCAAGCAGAGAGCACGCCTGGAAATCTGGCACATAAAGTAGAATGCCTGTCTGGAGGACCTCAAGAGTCAAGGGCTCCTTCTGGTTCTGAAGCTTCAGACCGAGCCTTCTGTTAGCTGACTGTCTGACACCCTTGGCCAAGGGGTGCTTGGTCGGGGCCTCTGCTGCCGGCACTAGGGCCATCTCATGCAAGGCAAAAATAGCCCCTGATGCTGACTTAACTACTGCATAGGACTTGGCCTCTGAGGCCACCAGCTGGAGAAACAGGCACACCGTGAGAGGGGCAGCTGGGACTGGTACCCGTGGAGGGACTCTGGCTGCACAGAAAGCTCTGTACCTGCTGATAATGCCCAAGTAATTGTCGGTCCAGGTGGAGGCAGATCTAGTGTTGACCATACCTTCCTTCATCGACTTAAGCAGTGACTTTTCAAGTGGGTCGCTAGGACTTACTTGGAGCTGACTCCAAAGCTGTGACGCCAGAGCTCCTCCTGCCCCCAATCAACGGGACCCGTCGATCCTCAGCGCCAACACCCGAAAGGCAGGGGGGCCGACGGCTACCTCATTGGCTCTCCCCGCCCCAGGCTTAAACAGGGGTTCAATTGAGTCTCGGGGGAGCTCAATCCAATCCACTACGAAGGAAGCAAAATTCTGCCCGCGTCGGGGCAAAGCAACGGCCACCAGTGACGGCCTGTCCAACGGGGGCAGATAACAGTAGCCTGTGCCCCGTGACGGATAAGGCACCGCAGCAACTGCCCCACTAGTCCGAAGGGGAGGTTGCACCAATTGTTCTCACACCACCAGTCTGTGGAGGCAAAACAGTCAACTCCCTCGCAGCCGGGGCACCACCACCTGCTTATGAATCTCGGGAGCAAGTGATTCCGGTCCGTAGCAAATCTGTCAAGTGTGTGCTTACCCCAAAAACTGTCTAGCCATTTGAACCAGTATTCTGACAACATCCAATCGTCTGAGTCATAAATACCTGCCAGGTGGTCAGCATATGCATTGAGGTCCCGCGGGATCCAAGTGACCTGAAGCCTGACATCATTCGTGACGCACCACCAAAAAATCTCCACTCCTAACTTGTGCAGGTGGGACTTAGCAATGCAGCCTTTGCAGAGGATCCTCCAAGCCGGCTGAGAGTCGGTATGCAATTGCACAGCTGTGCCCACGATAAAACGGGCCAACGACTGCAGGGTACGAAGGATCCCTATGAGCTCCCTCAAGGTGGAGGATTCCTCTCGCTCTGAAAGGGATAGGTGTCCCCTAGCATCCTGCCGATCTCTGCCGCCACAGGCCGCAAGCCATCCACCCCAGCCGGTACCTCCCGCATCTGTCCATATGAGATTAGTAAAGACAGCACACACCAACGTCCAGATCGGAGTGGTGAATTCCTCAGCTCCAAGGCTCGCCCAAAAGCGAAGCTCCGCCAAGACTTCAGCAGAAACATATACGTAAGAGTTCCAACTACAAACGGACTCGATCACAAAATACATCTCGCGGGTAAACATAAAAGAAACTTTCCCAAGAGCTACTCGGCGTGACATTGCTTTCCCCGCTATAGAGGCGAGGCCGCGGGCCGTGATCCTACGGCGGTCCAGCGCCGCGGAGACCTTCTTCTGAAAGGATTCCCACTTCTGTTGGGGCGCAAAGAACACTCCTTGCAACGAGTCGATCCCCATTCCCAAAAGGAAAAAGTCTTTTTGGGGAAGAATTTTAGAGCCATTTGGGAAGAATTGTGACATGGGTCATTTTTGGGAAGATTTTTGACAATGACTCATGCGTGACGCACGCGACATATATTCACGCGTATGAGTGTGTGGCACACTGGACAATTCAAGTTGAAATCTGATTTCCCTCTCTTGTGACAGTCGAGTGACACTCTCAGTCCTCATAACATAACATTTTGCCATGAGTATAAATCGTACAATAGACAAAATACCACATATATTTATAAGCATTTTACGATTCCAGGAAGATAGCTTCCAGATCATGTTAGCCTGTGGTCTGGATGACCAATAACCAAAAGTCTTGCGGGAATCATTTTTTCCCAGCCAATAATCTGGCCGTGATGTAGTGTATATACCAAAGGTTTATATTCACCAAAAAAAAGTGTACTTACGGGGGGGTGTTACTGGGCTCGATTACGGAAAAAAGTGTACTTTCGGGGGGTGTGTCACGGGCATACAAATGCATATACGAAGTTTCAGAGTAATCGGATACGAATCGATATATATCACAACCGGTGATTATGCAATACGGCCCGTGTTACGAAAACATTTTTGTTCTGTAACAAAGCTCCCAAGGAAATCGTGTTTCATCACTATATAGCACAGGCTGTTCGGCTAGTTTCTCTCGTCACAGGAATCCCTGTTTTTCCCCAACCTGCGCCGCCATAAATGTCATCTCTATCGTCATCTGTCACGGTATTGTACCAACACCGTTGATTCTGTCATAATCGTTCCTAATAATATTTCTATCGTTCACGATTCTGCCAGAGAGATAACATTTACTGATTTTGCATTCTTCATCCACGATCTCAGATTCCCTATCAATATTTCTCCCAATATGCCGGTAATCTGAATCGGATCCCCCTTCCGTGGGGGTAATTGGCAGTCTATCGTGCCCCCTGGCACAACTCTCCCCCCTTTAGGGGTGGCTTTCTCCTGATGTCACCCCAGCATCTTCATCACCTGTATTCCTGGGAAATAACCGCTGAAATAAGGTTCTCAGTAACTTAGCAGGTATAGGATATACTGCGCGAGAATTCTGCATCCCCTGCTGATCTGGATGAGGCCCTAGTTGAGCAGTAAGGGGGTGCACTCCGGTTGCCCATTTACATGGACACGGAGTCTGCGAGGTACATTCCCGCAGTGGTACGCTGGGCGGCGCATTAGTCCAGATACAAGTAGGTTTCTTATACTTCTCCCCGTACATACAATATGAGCAAAACAAGGGGGTAGGTAATTGATCCACTACAGGTCTGAATCGCAAAGCATTGGGATATCGCCCTTTTGGATTTTCCAGAAACCAATAGCGCGGTCTGAGATATTCGATGATGTCAAGGGTGCGTTCTACACAAGCATCTGCAGATATTAAATCTGGTGGTCCTCCAGTAGTTCGCGCTTGACTATATTGGGTACACGGTGGACTCGCCCATATTACATCAAAATATCCAGGAGGGTAATAGCTCCAATATTCCCAATCTTCAATTCTGGTAACATGCGTAGATCGCCAGAACTTATCAGAATCTAAAGATACTGTCTGTGCCTGAGGAAAGCATTCTGAGAAGGATCTTTGAACTGAGCCAGTGCCACTGAAGAGTACCAGTATTCTGATAGGTTTTACTGGAGCTGGCGATAACTCAGTCACATACGCCACTTCTCCAGAATCGGTAAAGTGTTGTTCTTCCCATGGAAGACACGCACTCGCAGAACTATTAGACATACCCCAGAACTGCGCTGATAATTGCTGCACTAATGTCCCACCGTCCGCTGTCATTATTGACGCAGCATGTTGGTGCCGTCGATGTTCCCTTCTCCTCGCAGCTGAATCCCTGACCTGCTGTTCCATTGCTAGGCGTCTCTCTTCAAAATCCCGCAACTGTTGTAATGGGGCACCGCGCTCTAACTTATCACGCGTTCTCCACTGATCATGGGCTTTAGAGAACCCGGTCCATCGCACCTTCCATTCCTCTATTTCTTTGCCCCTGCTCACGCGTACGCGTCGGCTCAAGATTTTCTCTACATGAGCCTCCTTCTGTCCGTCCACCATCACTGCTTCAGGTGTCACTGTCTGCTGTCGCAGAGCGAAAGTGTCCTCTCCACCTGTGTAGGGTTTCAATCTGTGCTGCGCGAACACGTCATGCACTCTCCAATGTGGGGGCAACTTCAGTCTATACGCCACTGGTGCCCCTCTGTCTGCCTCAGGCATCTCCGCCTGCAGATCGCTGTAAAAGCGTTCCGTAACTGCAACTGGACCATGCCACCGCTTGCTCAGCTTGCGGCACAAGGCTCTGTCCATCAACTTCTCCGTAAGATGTTTAGCCTCAATCCAGACCAAGTCACCTACCGCATACTCCCGCTGCGTGTGTCGCTGATCAAAAGCGTCTCGTTGCCTGCGTTGTGCTAGCTCAAGTTTACTGCGTGCGTCCCGCAACTGCGACGAAAATCTCGACGCCCATTCATGTGCAGTCCCAACCCCTCCTTTTCGTTGCCCGCTGTGCAATTGAGCGGCCTCCAAGAATATGTCAAGCTGCGACATGGGCGACACACCACAACATAATTCAAATGGAGTGAAGCCTGTAACATCATTACGCGAATCGTTGATTGCGAACTCTACGTTTGTTGCGTATAAGTCCCAGGACTCCGGATTGTCCTCCACAAACGATCTCAACATGTCCTCCACCACCCTGTTAGTGTGCTCCGCTTGACCATCAGAACGAGGGTTGTAGGGCGTAGTCATCGCCACTTTCACACCCATCAATCTCATCAACTCCTTCCAGAAGGTATCCTGAAAGCGTGGATCACGGTCACTGACTATTTTCATCGGAGCTCCATGTTGTCTCCACACCGTGTCAAAGTAGATACGTGCCACTGTAGCAGCAGAGCTGTCCCCAAAATTCATAGGGACCACATGTACCATTTTAGACAGTTTGCATGTAAATGCTACAAATGCGTCATTGCCCTGCTCAGTCAAGGGTAGGCCTGTGACGAAGTCCACTCCCACATCCTGCCATACCCGAGTTGGAATAGAATGCGGGATCAGCAATCCATCTGGGAAAGATGATCTGGGCTTCACCGCCTGACAAACTGAACAGGAGGCAACCCATTCTCCCACATCTTGGTGTGCATTCCTCCACCAAAACCTTCGCAGAACACGCTCCAGCGTTTTATCTCGGCCAGTATGGCCAGCTGTCGCTGACTCATGCGCTTCGCGCATAATAATCTCTCTCAGCGGAGAGTCCTCTCCCAGCACCAACTGAAATCTTCCCGATGCAGTTCTCCACAGTACTTCACCCACCAGACAGAACTCTTTGGTGCGGCTGTGAGGAGCACACTTTACCTTAGTGCGTAGCTCATTGAGAGGTCCATCTCTAGTATATTCGGACTTCAAGGCTTCCAAGAAAGCAGCATCATACGCTTCTTCCTGAGAGTCACGCAATTTGGCTGCTTTGCCTGCGTGTATTATGGGTACTCGTCCTCTTGGTTGACGTACTCTTTGTACTCGCTGCTTCGATGGAGGCGCATACACTACCAGCATAGGCTGCTGCAAATCGACTAATTTCCCATTGGAACCCTCCATCAATTGTACTGGTTCACCTTGCGCATCATGCGTGGGGATCACCTCCTCAATACGCATTCCTGCTCGCCTGAACAGGGATCTCCACTGCGGCATTCTGGACTGAATATCAGGCAGTAGAAACACAGCAGAAGTGTTCTCGGGGTCACATCGCCACTCCTGCACGTACTTACGCAGCAAGGCCTCCACTGTCAAGTATTTGTCTGAGAACGAGGGTTCGCACCACACATGCATCCCTCTCCACTTCTCCTGTAAGCAGTTGTGCCAGAACCGCTTTACACGCCGATTGTTGCCATGCTCATCGCAACAGGCGTCGACGTCGAAGTTGCCATATTTAGCCTGAATACGGTCAAACACATCCTGCCGCACTCGCATACCGCGCCAGCCAACTGCCTGGAACCGTACAGACTTCTTTGGCTGCCTCTGTGATGGCAGTGGAGCTTCTGCAGACTGTTCCTGCACTTCCGAGGACTGGTCTTCCTTCACATCCCCTTTCAGGGCAGAAGGCACAGAACGCCTGTTCTGCGGTTCACCCTGCTTGGTCACATTGGTGTTCACATCGCCTCGCTCTGAGGCGGCATCCCGCAAAGAAGTTTCTACATCCTCCTTCACTCGCAACACTTGGGAGCGGGGACTCCTCCTCAATGTGCGTTCCAGTCCACCCGACTTCTGCTGAGTCGTCTGAGTGTCCTCGGTGCGAATGCTGACCTCCGCGACTTTATCTGATACCCCCTTCACTTTAGAAGTGATGCGCTTGTCCAGCGTCTTGGATCTCAGATACTTCCCCCGACTTTTAAAGGCCAGGGTAGCCTCCATAGCTTTCTCCGCTATCTGTAAAGTGTCCACCGCGTGAAGATAAGCCTGCTGCTCTGCATGCCATGCAGGATAGCTCTTCGAGGGCCCCTCTTCGAAGATGTGGGAGGTGTCCATCGCAGCGAGCGAAGTCTTGGGTAAATCGGATTTGTCGTCCAATACCCCCGCCTCCTTCAACCCGTCTCGTGGCGACTTGACCACATAGTCAGGTCGGCGAGACAAGGCGTCAGGTACCAGCAACAGAGCCCCCTTCACATATTCCATACGGGGAACACCCACCTCCACCAAGTCCATGTACCATCTCGCCTGTCGCCTAGATAGCTCACGCCCCGGCTCCATTAACCACTCTAATGGGCGGTGATCACCTTGAAGCTTGAACTCTGTAAAAATCAAATAATGCCTCCACGTCACTGTACAGCAATGATGTAGAGCACCCAGTTCTCGCTCTCCAGTATGGTAATTCTGCTCTGCCGCTGAAAATTGTCGGCTCTCATATGCAATCACCTTCAGGCCATTCCCACAGTCTTGCATAAGGACCCCGCCCAGCGCCACTCCGCTGGCGTCCGTCTGCACCAGAAAAGGAGCAAATCCATCAGCTGCCGCCTTCATATTTGGCAATGCCAGAATAGGCGCCTTAACCAGAGCAGCTTTCAACTCCTCAAAGGCCCACTGCTGCTCCGGTCCCCATGTCCAGGGTACATCCGTCTTGGTCAGCTTGGTCAAGGGCTGCGCTATCTCAGAGAAGCAGTGGATGAAACGCCTATAATATCCCGCTAGTCCCAAGAACTGCCGCACGTGGGTAACATTCTCCAGCGCAGGCCAATCGCGCACTGCCGCCACCTTATCATGTTGAGG
Source organism: Cymbomonas tetramitiformis (assembly GCA_001247695.2). Classification (NCBI taxonomy): domain Eukaryota; kingdom Viridiplantae; phylum Chlorophyta; class Pyramimonadophyceae; order Pyramimonadales; family Pyramimonadaceae; genus Cymbomonas; species Cymbomonas tetramitiformis. The sequence continues at coordinate 15,665 of LGRX02018295.1, forward strand.
TTGGCACCCTTCCTTCGACAGAGTGTGACCAAGGAACTTGATAGAAGACTTCAACATTTGTGCCTTAGACTTCTTCAAGTATACACCCTTCTCGCGGCATGTTAACAGAAATGTGCGTACCGCAGAGTAGTGCTCCTCCACGGTCCCACTGGTGTAAACACATACATCGTCAATGAAAATTCTGACGAAGGGTAAATGTCCCAACGCTCGCTGCATTCGCCGTTGATATTGTGACGGGGAGTTCTGCAAGCCTTGAGGCATTACCAACCACTCGTAGGCTCCCATCTGAGTAGTAAACGCTGTCTTCTCCACGTCCTCGGGTGCCATAGGTACTTGCCAGAACCCGTCTACAGCGTCGAAGGTGGAGAAATGGGTAGCTCCCTGCATCTCGTCAAACATCATTTGAATATCAGGTAGAGGATACCGGTCTCGAATTGTTTGTGAATTCAGTTGCCTGAAATCACACACCAGCCTAAGGATATGGGGCTGTCCTGGCTTGGGTACCATTAAACAAGGAGCCGCATACGGACCCGAATGTCTTACCACTGCCCATCTATCAGTCCAACCTCGCAGACCCACGGAAGAGGCTAGCTGCGTGGCACTGGAAGAGAGATCTGTACTCCCTCCCCCTCGAGGTCGCCATGCAAAAGGTCCGCAGAGCTCTGCGCAAATCCCCAGAGGCTGCCAAGGACCTGGTGGATAAGATGTCGGAGCGCGCCCGCAGCCGCATACACCCTGGGAGTCGATCGCCAAAGGAGCGCGTGAACCACGCCAACCAACTGGCAGAGAGGTTACGCATTGCCCGCGAACCTCAAGATCGCAAGGAGGGCCATCAGCGCATAGCATTGTGGCACCTCCTCTCACACGACGGTCGCCAGCAAGTCCCCGAACCCTCTAACGCCAGCTCCCACGACCTCTACGCGGCTTGGAGGGAGCTGTCGCCCGCCGAGCAGCAACAGGCAATCGCCACTTCGAGTCCAGACTCTTCCCCAGGTAGCAGGCTGTGGGAAAAGGAGGGCGCACGAAGAGCAGCAGCGAGATCTTCGACATCCCTCTGCACCCTGGACACTGAAGTGGGCACGATACCTGGGACAGCGGGAGATGTGGGTCTACCTGGCGCCTGGTGCAGTCTGCACGCAGTACACCAGTACAAGATGAGGAAGCTGGGTCCCAGCCCCTTGGGAGCATCCCCTCCATCATCCTCGCTGGCCGAGCCCACAACAGAGACTACATCTTCGCACCATGATAATGCGCCGGCCACTCCGGGAGGAAACCCCGAAGGTTCATCCTACTGTTCAGAGGTAGAGGAGACCTCCACACCCAGTTCGCTTTGCTTCACCCAGCAGATGACCACCGTCAGAACGCATGAAGCAGGTGAAGCGCCGCCCTGTCTCGACAGCCACCCAATCGCTGAAGACCCTGAGGTGATGGAAGAGGAGTCCTCGGTCAATTCGCTCTGCTTCATCCAGCAGATGGCAGCAGCTGGGACCCCTGAGGCGAGAACTGACCACCAGAGCTCCCACCATCTCGCCCACAACTCCCCTACTGGCAGCCCTCAGCATGACGAGGATCCCCTCACCCATGGCAGC